>SKCR01037489.1:0-240428 GCA_019454045.1 Zanthoxylum bungeanum | reverse complement strand
TATTTTAGAGTCGGATAAAATGATTTTCATATTCATTTATTGGATGGTTCGGGTACATGTATTGACATCCTCATTCAAATAGAGGTAAAATCATCGTGTGAACGGAGACACAATGCGTTAAAGACTGATAAATGAATAATTATCATACCTGTTGATTGAGCGAATAGATACAAATTTTGATATTTATTTATTACACTCGGTCCATTATTATCCTAAATTTTATATTATATTATATATATACACACACATCTAAACCCTAATTAGTCATACATTATGAACAAATCTGGACCTTTTCCCATTCTTAGAGTATATATATGATAAAAAAAATCCGGCCGAATCCAACAAATTTTTTTAAAATTCTTTGAAAAAATATTATTATTTTTTTGAAATTTTAAATATTTAAAAATGGAAAAAAATTAAGATTTTTTTATGTTTTTTATATTTAAATTTAAAATATAATTTTAAATATAAATTTTTAGAATTAAAATTAATTTATATAATTATAATTTATATAATTAAAAAAAAAAGGTGTGTATAAATATATATATATAATGCTGTCTTGTCATCTTTAGATAAATGCTAGTTACCGGTCATTGTTGAACATTAATGCATAATGAGACTACTCTAGAATGGGAAAGTGTCCACATTTGTAATTTGTTCATAATGTATGACTATTTATGTGACAAAAAATATAATAAAAATTGGACTCGATGAACTCATTTATCATCATGTCCCTAAAATTTGGAATAATCATTACGTTCTTTCTTCTTTTTATCTTATTTTTTTTTCAAAATAACTTTTTTCCTTCCGCAATGTTGTTAGAACAATAGTAAACATATACCTAAAGATTAAGTATGGTAATGACCAGGTACGGTACATGATATTAATATTTATATTCGTCTTATTTAATCAATTGGTAATAAAATTATCTTTTTACCCGCGAGTTCATATTGAAATGAGGATTTTACCTTTATTTAAACGATGATCTCAATACTCGTACTTGATCCGTCTAATCAATGAATACAAAAAACAGCCGTCAACAAACAGTTAAGCTAAATAATGTCTCTAATTTGAATCCCCATGATTGGATTTAGGGGTGGGCATTATCGGATTCGGATCGGATCGGACCGAATCCGAATCCGATCCGATCCGAAATGCCCACGATTATTTGATTCGATCGGATCGAATCATGTTATCAAACTCGATCCGATCCGATCCGATAATTATCGGATCAGATTGGTTCGATCCGAATTCGAATCGGACCAATTCGATCCGAAATCATCCTATTTCGGATCGGATTGGTCCGATCCGATCCGAATTCGGAGCGATCCGAATCGAATTTTTTTTTTTTTTTAAATATATAACGACGTCGTTTTGCATATTAAAAAAAAAAAAAAAATTCGATCGGATCGGATCGGATAAAAATCCGATCCATCCGAAATTCATCGAACCGGACCAACATGATTTGTTCGGATTTTCAAATCGGATCGGATCGGATGCCCACCCCTAATTGGATTCACATTTAATATGAATGAAGTGATTGTTATTATTTGTCGTTTACACTAATGTTATGCCCTTGATTAATTACTAAATAAATTTTGAAAATAACTCAACTATTAGATGCAATAGTTAAGTTGTGGGTGGAATCAATATATAATAAATAAAAAATTTAGTATTTATATTTTTAAAGTCAAAATGAAATGTCATAAGTGAATATATATATATATATAAGAGAAACACTATTAATCTTATATAAAAATAATAGAGTAGAATAATAAAAATTAAATTATATATAAAACGTTTATCTTAAAAAGTAAGAGAAAAGAAAATAATTATGCAATTCAAATATCAAATATTATTGAAATTTTAATTTTTGGGACTTCAAATAATAGAATCCCACGAGACAATAGTTGTTAATATAAAATAAATATATAATTCAATACCAAAAAAAGTGATAATAGTTGGTTATAACTAACAAGATAAATTATAATTAATGAAAAAAAGCTTTACCCTTTGAACTGAGTTCGTTTGTTTTTGTTTTTGTTTTTTTATTTTAATAATGATTAGTAGTTATTAGATAGTAATTTAAATTTAACTAAATTTTAGAATGCATTTCTATTAAAGATAAGCGATAATGAAAAACTTAATAAAATTCAGTTCAGTACTGAATCCAAATTGTACAGAATCTACCAACGAGCCAACTTGTCCATAAAAATTCTATCTTTTGTAAGACTCAAATTAATATTTATAATTAAAAGTAAACTCCAAAGTAGTCTCATTCAGTGGCGTTGTCAGAATATTAGTTCAGTGGGATAAAAAATTTAATTTTTATAAAAAAATATTAGAAATTCTTCATTTTAGCGAGTCAAGTCAAAAATATCTCATTAACAAATTATATTTTTCATTAATTTATAAGATAGAATTTAACAAATTTTCGGATAATCCCCACTAGTGTATACAATTATATTTTATAGTGTCTTCGCCACTGATCTCACCGCATGTGCCAAGCTGGTATTAAGTTAGAATGAAACATAAATGATATAGACAAATATTAGAAAAAAGAAAAGAAAAGAAAAAAATTACTATAAACTCAATATTTGAGCTAAATTACGAAAAAAAATTGGGCCCGGTTGAGCTCAGGGCAGATCCGCCCTTGGTTAAGTCTCACTTGAAAGATAGGTCTATACTATATATAATTGATTACTCTTTTTTTTTTTTTTTTATATATATATATAATTTATGGATTTATATGAATTATAAAAGTATATAAAGATTAAAAAAAAATTGTATTTTAGCTGAATGGACTGTACAATTATACACACATATATATATATATAATATATATATATATAAAAGTAAACTAAATACACGTGGCACTGAAGTATGCACATGGAGCATTCAAAATTATCTCATTTGGTGGAATTTATCTCTCACATAATTTAATGGCTTTTCAATCAATTGGTTTAATTATCTTGGGGACTGTGCTGCTGTCCTGTGTATGAATTTTAGCTAATGTTATTCTCTTTCTTTTATCAATAAATTCGGTTACTTGGGACTCTTGGCAGCCAAGGTTTCCTAAAATGTCCATAAAAAAAAATGAGGAAAATTAAGCTCATTTTGGTATAGCCAGCCATGTTTTTGGTATAGCTAGCTTGGTTTTCCTTTTACATGCATGATCAGAATTTGATATAGTTATTGGTTTCTTGAGGTTAAAGATTGGAAAAGTTGCCCTCAAATATATACTTAAATTAGTAAAAATAAACGCTTTCAAAATGTAATTTACCCACGCTCTTACTTTGAAAAAAGGAAAAAGTTATTGTTAGAATTTTTTAATTTTTTCCCTTGGTCTTAAATATTCTGACTGTAGGACCAAATTTGTCAAAATATTTATAAATCTCGTAGTAATTGCTAGCGAACTTTATTGTGTAAGCTGAGGATTGAGGTGGTTGACTAGTCTAGTTGTTGTTCAGTAAAATCAATTACTTCAGTGGCAGGTGAGGCCTATTTGATGGTGTTAGTTCATTCATATTAATTGTTTTTTTTTTTTTTTATTATTATTTTTTTTAATGGGTAAAGTCATTTCTTTCTATCCAAAAATTAACAAAAAAAATCAAAATTATCTAAAAATTTGAAAAAGACTGAATTGTTTTTATCCAACCAACTGATGTTAGATTTTTGATGATATAATAGGGGTAATTCAGTCATTTAATAAAAAGCTGAATTAAAAAAATAAATTAAAAGTATAATACAAAAAGAAAAGTCAAATCCCTAATTTATTATCTAATAACGAAACAAAGGTGAATTCCCTTGAACAATCCCGAAATCAACAATGAGAATGTGGCTTGCACTCAAGTATTGCTTGATTAGTTGTTAAATTAGCAAAATATGAATACGGGGGCAAGGTCGTGAAAGAGAGAATGCAATCCTCACAGTTAGCCTCCAACGTCGTTATCGTTTTCTCTGCACGTTGAGTTACTCACTTGTACAAGGCTTTACTGAAGTCATAGGCCATTCTCTCATATACTTGAGACGACATTTATTGTTTTGAATTTTATGTGATCCTATACGAATTCTTAAAATAAGACAATGTTAATAATTTATAAGAAATATAAACATTATATTATACGTTAAATATTCAATTTTCTCTAGATTTAGGGCTCTAATGTACAGTTTGATAGAGTTTTGATTAAGAGTATAAACTAGTCACTGTTGTGATATTTTATATCGTACCGCAAGTGTACGGTGTCAAATTTTAATAAAGATGAGTGAAAGAGTATCGAACCCACATAGATTATATTCAACTCACACTAAGTACTATAATTGATAAACTTAACTTTATTTAGAAAGTAATTTAATATAAACTAAGTTAAAACTAAAAGATAAATAAATAATATATTAGGAGAAATCAAGATATATTTCACCTAACTATCCCTTATGTATTTGTCATGCCATTTAATCATTATTCAGTTACATTGTTTATAAATCAAGAATCCTAAGGTATTAAAATTACCTACAAGCAATAACGAGTAACACTATACCCAAGAGAAGGGGGGGTGAAATAGGTTATTAAAACATAATGCGGAATTATAAATTTTGTCAATTTTATACTTTCAAGCTTTTACCAATAATTATAAACAACCTTAAAGTAAAATTACATAAATTAAAAGATAAGGGAAGAGAGATACAACACCGAGTTTATAGTGGTTCGGCCAAATCACTTGCCTACGTCCACTCTCTCTTCAAACACACTTGAATGTTCCACTAGATTCAACAATCTTTACAACCAAGAGATTTTACTCTAAGGCTTCTCTTAAAACTTTTACACAAACTCCACCCTTGAGAGTAATCACCACTCACACAAGGGATTTCAATACAAGTGTTTCCGAAAAATAATTTTTTATGTTTACAACACTATTTGAGAACTCACAATAAAGATACAAAGATTGAATATGGTATGAATTGCTCAAATATATCTAAGCTCACTAAAATGATTATGAAGATGTATGTACGAGCTTATGAATTGGTGAGAATGAGTTGGATCAAGAAGATTTTAGTATCTCACTGTTTTTGCTATCAAGAATGATGTATGGATGTGTTCTCTTTTATTGCAAAAACGAATTTGAGACATTTATATAGTGAATACTAATGATTCTCCAACATTCCTGTCAGAGACCGGTTTGGAAACCGGTATGCCGGTCTGACACCCAACGATCATATTAACGTTTAAAAATGTATCTGTTGAACTGGTAAGAATACCAGTATAAGGACCGGTATGTGTATTGCCGGTTCCAGTAACTGTGCTAAGGCCAACGCTAACCGGTATCAAAATCGGTATGACAACCGGTAAGTTATAATTCGGTTCCAGTGAGTGTTATTTCCCCAGTATGAGCGGTTTGTAAACCGGTATGGAAACCGATATTATATAACCCGGTTCCAGAGAGTATGTATTTAACACCAATACCAGTAAGTAAACCGGTATGTTAACCGGTAAGTCATAGCCCGGTTCCAGTAGCATGTTTTCTCAGTTTCACCGATAAGGATGACCGGTACGGAAACCAATAAGTAGTATGTCGGTTCCAATAAGTATGCAAAACAGGGGAATGCCACCGGTATGCCGGTTTGGGAGACCGGTATGCCGGTCTCAATTATAAATATGCAATTTTTGAATGTTCAAGGTATTTTTCAAATGACCCTAATGCATCTATATGAAGTTGCATGTTTAATGAGCTTAGATATGAAAATACACAACTCAAATTACAAATGAAGACCTAAGCTAAAGCCATACAAAATTTTCTTCATATGAGGTTCGGCTTTTACGTTCGTTGCTCTTTATTACTGATGTGCTTCGACATCTTTTTGGAATGTCTTGCCATGGTGCGTTGATGACTTCTAATGTTGCGTCATCAAAATCCATCTTTAAGTATATGTCGTTAACAATCTCCTTCTTTTTGATGATGGCAACCATTACAAACTTGTGAAGCTTTTGAGGGTTCAAATTTGACGAATCTTGCTCCCCCTCAATGTGTGTTTTCGATGCAATGCTATAATACTTAGATAAACACATTAGTACACATATGCTCCCCCTTAGTATAAGGGTGAGGGTAACACAAGTTTTAATCATTTATATAATTTCTCTCCCCCTTTGACATTATCAAAAAAAATTGGAGAAGTAAAATTTAAGCGAGATAATAATTAAATACAAATCAATCCATAGCATATAAAAATCATGCAAAGAGCAATAATCGACACAATCTAGAGAAATAGACATTTCATTAATAGATATTCAAAAGACATGTCATGATTTTCAAAAAGTAAAACAAAATGTGGGCCAAATCTATAAGCTAGAGATCTCCAGTAAGAGAATCAATCTTCTTTTCCATGGAGTCTAGGCGTTGCTTCACATGAGTACTGAAATTAGTGAATGACGTGGAGAGAATGCCTAAATTGTCAACGAGAGAATCAAGTCTATCTATGACAAGGTTGTGTTGTTCGTCTGCCGATAGTCGCGAACTTGATGGTCCTGCTGCTTCAGCGGTAACAATGTCAGCTTCTTCATCAGAATCAGCGCTGCCAATCGTCCTTGGGCGTTTGGAAGTGGATGCTCCAGGAGCGCTAGGCTTGGGCTTCATACGCCAAACACCGTTGACTTTTTCCCATTGCTTATGGTGAAAAGTGGTTAGAGTGATTTGGTGAAGGGGAGTGACAGTGAATGATGGGTCATCGGAGCTGATGGCGACATGAAATTTATGGAGAATTTGAGTGATAAGAGACCCATAAGGAAGACTTTGTTGAGGATGAGCATGAGCGGTTTGCATGTATTGGCAAACAAGAAAACCTATGTCTAGTTGAATGTCTAATCCTAAGAACCCCATAACCCAAATATCCAGTAGGTTGACAGCGTCAATGTGGCCTTTACGAGGTAAGATGATACACTGGATGATCTCTGTGAAGACTTGCAGATCGAAGCTCAATTCAACCTTTTTGAGGACATGGACGTCATGGAATGGATATGGAACAAGTACGTCTCTCTACATAAATTCCATAACACGTGCCCCAGAGATGCATTCAAGTTGATGGAAGGCTCGAGGAGAGGAGGCACATACGAGTTTGTTTGGAGTATGGAGGATGGGGTTAATGGAATTCAGAGTGACAGTAAATCGAGTACCGTTAACAGATGTGCAAAAGGCTCCAGAGGAACTGACGAAGAATTCCATATTGGCATAGAATACTTTGACAAGATTTGGAAAGATGAGATCGGTCAATTGACAGAAATGGCTTAGTGCATGACGCTCGATGATGGAGATACACGGAAAGTCGGCTAAATCAGCCAGATTACAAAAGTATTGGATAGGACTTTTCGTTTGATATGGTCATTGTAAATCTGTTTGAAACGATCCTGAGAGAAATAGTGATCAGGATTGAGGTTTGGGTTCATTTTGCAATTTGAAAGGTTTTAGGATTTTTCAAAAACGACGAATTTGAGCCAAAAAAGTGATGGATAGATGTTCTAAACACGTCCTAGAGTGACTTTGAAAAAGAAATTTGAGCAAACAACAACTCAAAAGACCGAATTGAAAAATTGAAAATATAGGGTTTTGAAACCTAAGAAATTCGAAAAACAGAGAGATTGAGGAGAAAATGGAGTGAAAACTTACCAATATTGATGAAAGGATGAACGAAAATTCTGTTGGAGTAGATTAGAGTCAAGAACAAGAGGATTTGAGAAGGATTTGAGAGAGATTTGGAGGAAATGGAATGAGAGAGTCGCGACTGGGCTCTTTAAATCGCGAGACCGGTTTACTGATCGGTAAGCCGGTACGTAGACCGGTAAGTGAGAAAATAGACCGGTGAGGTCAGTTCAGGACCGGTATGCCGGTCCCAGAGGGGCCGCGAAGGGTATACGAGGAGTTTGATCGATAAAAATGGCCCCAAAATTAATTTTCTAGTATTTTAATGATTCACACAAGTTATTGATTAGCTTAATGAGATTCATTAACACTCAAAACAAATAATTTTAAAAGAATCAAGAAAAAAAGTTTAAAACTCACACATAGGCAACAAATAATGTTTTCATTCATTTAATGCAATAATGCCTAATTCCCGTCTAATTCTTGTGAAACTTTCTTCGAGAAGGGGTTTTGTAAAAATATCTGCCAATTATTGATCGGTCAGAACAAAATCAAGAATTACATCCCCTTTGCCAACATGATCTCTAAGGAAATGATGCCTTATATCAATATGTTTGGCTCTAGAGTGGAGAATAGAGTTTTTAGACAAGTTGATGGCACTAGTGTTGTCACATAAAATGAGATTTTTCTCAAGAATGACCCCATAGTCTCTAAGTGTGTGTTGCATCCAAAGTATTTAAGCGCAACAACTACCCGCCGCAATATATTCAGCTTCGGTAGTGGAAATGGCAACACTATTTTGTTTATTGCTAAACCATGAGACTAGGCAATTACTCAATATATGACATGTACCACTTGTACTCTTTCTATCCAATCTAAAACCGCCAAAGTCGACATCAGAATAACTAATCAAGTTGAAAGCTACTCTTTTTGGGTACCAAAGTCCCAAATTAATTGTTCCCGAGAGATTTCTAAAAATACGTTTTACGACACAAAGATGAGTTTCACGAGGATTAGATTGAAATCGTGCACACTTACAAACACTAAACATGATATCGGGTCTACTTGCGGTTAAATAAAGTAAAGATCCAATCATACCTCGATATTGTTTAATATCTACGGCTTTACCTTCTTCATTTTTGTCAAGCTTCAAGGTTGAACTCATGGGTGTTGAATGATGTTTGCTTGATTCCATCCCAAATTTCTTTAAAAGCTCCTTGATATATTTTGCTTGATTTATGAGCACTCAGTCTTTTCTTTGATCTATTTTTAATCCTAGGAAGAACTTGAGCTCTCACATCATGCTCATTTCGAATTCACTACTCATACAATTGGAAAATTCCTCACACAAGGAGGCGTTAGTAGCACCGAAAATAATATCATCAACATAAATTTGAACTACTAACATTTCATTATGTTTATGTTTAATAAATAGTGTGGTATCAACTTTTCCCATTACAAAGCCATTTTTCAAAAGAAAAGAGCTAAGCCTATCATAACATGCTCTAGGAGTTTGCTTAAGTCCATATAGTGCTTTAGTTAATTTGTACACATGATTTGGTAAATCAGTATTTTCAAAACCGGGAGGTTGTTCAACATAAACTTCCTCCATAATGTACCCATTAAGAAAATCACTTTTCACATCCATTTGATAAAGTATAAAAATTTTATGACATGCAAAAGCTAAGAGGATGCGTATTGCTTCAAGCCTAGCTACAGGAGCAAAGGTTTCACCATAGTATATTCCTTCTTCTTTGTTGTAGCCTTGGGCCACTAGTCTAGCTTTATTTCTCACAACCAATCCGGACTCATCAAATTTGTTTCTATAAACCCATTTTGTTCCAATAACACTTTGATGAGTAGGTCTAGGAACTAGATGCCACACTTTATTTCTCTCAAATTGATTTAATTTTTCTTGCATAGCTATAATACAATTATGATATGTTTCGGCTTCAAGAAGGTTTTTAGGTTCAATTTGGGAAATGAATGCAGAGTTATTACAAAAATTCCGAAGTGTGTGCCTTGTGACAATTTTCTTGGATGGTCATTCTATAATTAATTCCCTAGGGTGTGATCTCATAACTTTAGCATATTTAATTTCCTTAGGAAGAGAATGAGAGTCATCACCTTGATTTTGTTGAGGAAGTTCATTATTACCTTCATGTTGTGCTTGATCCTTGGAATAATCTAGATGTAGATCATTTAATTGCTCTTCCAAGTGATTCTCAGCATCATCATTTTTCCTTTTAAGAACTTCGTTGTTAGTAGAAGATTGGTTAGATTCATCAAAATTTACATATATGGATTCTTCAATTGTCATGGTTATTTTATTATAAACTCTATATGCTTTGCTAGATGAAGAATATCCTAGAAAAATTTCAATATCATATTTAGAATCAAATTTTCCAAGGCTATCCTTTGTGTTCAATATAAAGCATTTACAACCGAAAACTTTAAAAAAAGAAATATTTGGTTTGCTGCCCTTCCATAACTCATAAGGAGTTTTGTCAAGGCCTTTTCTCACTACCACTCTATTGATCACGAAACATGCGATATTGACCGCTTCGGCCCAAAAGTAACTTGGTAAATGATGTTCTTTGAGCATTGTTCTAGCCATTTCTTGCAATGATCTATTTTTGCGCTCAACAACCCCATTTTGTTGAGGTGTTCTTGCACAAGAAAATTGATGTTTTATGCCATATTGTATGCAAAAATCTTCAAAAAGATGATTTTCAAATTCTCCCCCATGATCACTTCTTATGCAAATAATGCTAGATTCTTTTTCTTTTTGGACTTGATTGTAAAATATTGTGAAATGTTTGAAAGTATCATTTTTATTTGCTAAAAAGAAACCCCATGTAAATCTAGAGTAATAATCAACTATTACAAATGCATAACTTTTACCACCAAGGCTTGTGACTCTAGATGGTCCAAATAAATCCATATGTAATATTTGTAGGGATTTTGAGGAGGAAAAATCATTTTTAGATTTGAAAGAACTTTTATGTTGTCTTCCAAGCTCACAATTTTCACAAATTTTAGCTTTGAAAGACATTTTACCAAATCCTAATTGGAGATTTTGGAAATCAATTTCATATGTGCATGCCCTAATCTTCTATGCCAAAGCCAAGAGTTGTTTTCTAATGCACTTAAACATTTTTCATGATGCATGTCATGTTCAATGTCAAATAGATAAATATTTTGATCTCTATAACCTATGAATAATGCATTATTTAATTTTCTATCAACAATTCTACAAATAGATACATCAAATTCAACTTCATAACCTTTATCACATAATTGGCTAATGCTTAATAAGTTATGCTTAAGGCCATAAACTAGTAAAATATTTTCAATTAAAGTAGTGGAACTGGTACCAACGTTTCCATATCCAAGGATTTCACCTTTACCGTTATCACCAAATGTAACAGATCCACCTTTTTGATACAAGTGAAAGAAGAAAGTTTTGAGTAGTCCCCCGTCATATGCCTTGAGCATCCACTATCGAGGAACCATTTTCCTTTAGTCTTTTTCTTCCTCACCTATTCAAGAAGAATCATGTAGTTTTAGGTACCTAAATTTTCTTGGGTCCTTGGAGGTTAGTCTTAGTTCATTTTGGAACCCATGCATTCTTCACATTTTCTTTCTTATACATGCAATCATATATCTTATGTCTTTTCCTATTGCATGCTGACAAGTAACATTTGCATTATCATGAGAGTATGAAGTAGATTCTTTAACAAAGTGATTTTCAAATAAGTACTTTTTTTATAAGGCATATATCCCAAATCCTCTTTATTAAATAAACATCTTTGGGATCCAAGAAGAATATTTAGATTTTTCTCCCCTAAAGTGAATTTTGTTACAATATTGTTTAAATCCATAACTTTCTTTTTCAATGATTCATTTTATTCTTTAATGATATTACAATCGCATGTTGTAGAGCTAGATGTTATGCTAGATATGTTCTTCCCAAGTTTCACATGTTCATTCTTTAAGCAAATTAATTCTTTTTCATATATTTTATTTTTCTCTACGATTAAGGCATGCTCATTAACTAACAATGTATGTTCCTTTTTGACTAGTTTATGTTTCTTTATCAAAGAATCATATAAATCACGCAATTCATTAAACGAATCAATTAATTCATCATATTCGAAAGAATCATGTACCTTTTCTTCTTCACTTTCGATGATGAGGTGGTTATCCTCAATTGCCATAAATGCAAGATTGTTTATCTCATTTGCACATTCTTCATCTGAGGAGCTTGAATCACTATCGCTCCAAGTAGCCTTCATTGCCTTCTTTTTACCCTTTCCCTTGAATCTCTTCAAAGGACAATCCATCGCTTTGTGACCCGGTTTCTTGCATTCAAAGCAAGTGAGTTGTCCCTTCTTGTGTTTCCATGGCTTTTCATCCTCATTCCCCACTTCTTTTCTAAATTTCCCTTTGGTGAACTTTTTATTTTTGAGGAATTTCTTGAAGTTTCTTGTAAGGAGGGCCACATCATCATCACTTTCTTCATCCTCACTTGACTCTTCACTATATTCTTTTATTGCATTTGCCTTTAAGGCTAGATTTTTTCTTACTCTTTTCTCTTCTTCTTCCCTTCTATCCATTTTTATCTCCATCTAATATTCTAGCAATTTCCCAACCAAATCATCGAACTTCAAGGTATTCATGTCATTTGCTTCTTTGATGGAGGCGGTATAGCTTATATATTCGTTAGAGAGTGACCTAATAATTTTCTTCACTTGATCGGTTGCCCCAATGGTTTTCCCCAATGCACCTAGATGGTTTATGATGGTTGTGAACCTTGAGATCATGTGCTCAATTTCTTCCCCGGATTCCATTTTGAAATTGTCTAATTCACACATGAACCGGTTGATCTTTGATTCATTCACTTGGCTTGTGCCCTCATTGATCATTTCCAAATACATCTATAGCTCGTGTGCATTTCCAAATTCCGGAAGCTTATTGATTTGACTACGATCAATAGCACATAAGAGATGGCTAAGTGCTTTAGCATTTTTGGAGCTTTGTGCAATTTCCTCATCGGTCCATTCAAGGTGCGGCTTTGGAATCTCCATACCATTACTATCCTTCTTCGTCGGCGTTCTTACACCCCTTGTGATCACCTTGAAGGATTCCGTGTCAACGGCCAAAATGTAGTTAAGAAACCTCATCTTCCAATAATTATAATCGGTTCCGTTGAAGAACGGAGGTCTTGCCATTGAAAATCCCTCGGCAAGATTTGACGAGTTGCTTGTAGAGGCCATGATCGTTTTCTCGGACTGTTAAGTCTTTCTTGAGAAAACCTTGCTCTGATACCAATTGAAATTACCTACAAGCAATAACAAGTAATACTATACCCAAGAGGGGGTGAATTGGGTTATTAAAAAATAATACGGAATTATAAATTTTGTCAATTTTATACTACCAAGCTTTTACCAATAATTATAAACAACCTTAAAGTAAAGTTACATAAATTAAAAGATAAGGAAAGAGAGATACAACACCGAGTTTATAGTGGTTCGGCCAAATCACTTGCCTACGTCCACTCTCTCTTCAAGCGCACTTGAAGGTTCCACTAGATTCAACAATCTTTACAACCAAAAGATTTTAATCTAAGGCATATCTTAAACCTTTTACACAAACTCCACACTTGAGAGTAATCACCACTCACAAAAGGGATTTCAATACAAGTTTTTTTGAAAAATAATTTTTTGTGTTTACAACACTATTTGAGAACTCACAATAAAGATACAAAGATTGAATAGGGTATGAGTTGCTCAAATATATCTAAGCTCACTAAGATGATTATGAAGATGTATGTATGAGCTTATGAATTGGTGGGAATGAGTTGGATTAAGAAGATTTTAGTATCTCACTGTTTTTGCTATCAAGAATGATGTATGAATGTGTTCTCTTTTATTGCAAAAACGAATTTGGGACATTTATATAGTGAATACTAATGATTCCCCAACATTCCTGTCAGAGACCGGTCTGGAAACCGGTATGCCGGTCTGACACCCAATGGTCATATTAACGTTTAAAATTATATCTGTTGAATCGGTAAGAGGTATAAGGATCGGTCTGTGTATTGCCGGTTCCAGTAACTGTGCTAAGGCCAACGCTAACCGATATCAAAACCGGTATGACAACCGGTAAGTTATAATCCGGTTCCAGTGAGTGTTATTTCCCCAGTATGAGCGGTTTGTAAACCGGTATGGAAACCGATATTATATAACCCGGTTCCAGAGAGTATGTATTTAGCACCAATACCAGTAAGTAAACCGGTATGTTAATCGGTAAGTCATAGCCCGGTTCAAGTAGCATGTTTTCTCAGTTTCACCGGTAAAGATGACCGGTAAGGATGACCGGTACGGAAATCGGTAAGTAGCATGCCAGTTCCAGTAAGTATACAAAATATGGGAATGCCACCGGTATGCCGGTTTGGGAGACCGGTATGCCAGTCTCAATTATAAATATGCATTTTTTGAATGTTCAAGGCATTTTTCAAATGACCCTAATGCATCTATATGAAGTTGCATGTTTAATGAGCTTAGATATGAAAATACACAACTCAAATTACAAATGACGACCTAAGCTAAAGCCATACGAAATTTTCTTCATATCAGGTTCGGCTTTTACGTTCGTTGCTCTTTATTATCGATGTGCTTCGACATCTTTTTGGAATGTCTTGCCATGGTGCGTCGAGGACTTCTAATGTTGCGTCATCAAAATCCATCTTTAAGTATATGTCACTATTAGGTATTCCACTCCATATCCCGAGCAATAATGAAAAAATTATCAATTACAGACTTCGATATCCCTATAAAAATCTAGTAATCAACAATTCATTACGTTATGTGATTCTTTGTTAATGACTTCAAAGGGATTATAGATTCTTCCGAACTCTACAAATCTCCTAGGTTATATTATTTAGATCCTATTCAAAATCCCTATCTCCCAAGCGATAGATTCTAAACATTCATAATCTCAATTTGTGGCCAACAAACAAGAAGCATTAAACTCAAGAGAATACAAATAAACTGAAATATAACTTCATAAAAATCGACAAATAACACATAGGTTCAAGCACTGACTACACCGTCCTCTAGAATTATGGAGTTAGTTCATGACTAAAGATAAAAACAATGAAAATAGGATCATGAACATAATGGATATCATTAGAGTTTAAAGAAAGAAACTAGATGATCTCTTCGGACGTCACCGCTTTCATCTCCTCTTGTTGATTTTCAATCCTCGTCCATAGATCTCTCTAAAATATGTGTTTTGAGTCTTTGTATTGTGTATTAGCCTCCCTCATAGGGTTTTGGACGAGCTTCTATACTTATAAGGAAGTCTTGGAGTCCTTATGGATGTAAAACACGACCGAATTAAGCTTATGGGAGTCTGTCGGGGCGCCAAACTCTCGGCCATAATGTATGGGGGAATGCTGAGGAGGCGCCGCGGTGCTAGTTTGTTTTTCGGGCTTGCCGATTTCTGCATTTTCTGCTTTCCCGCGTGTTTTCGATACGTCCTTAGGGTCCCAAAACACGTCAATTTTCCCCAAGATCCATGTCCTAATGCTTCCTATAAATAAAACATAAAAGAAACTATAAAATACATTAAATGATACGGAATCTAACAATATAATAAGCTAAGAATGCCGGAATACGTGGGTGTAAACCGCACTTATCAAACACCCCCAAACTTAAGATTTTGCTAGTCCCGAGCAAAATACTAAATAAAAATAAACATATAAAATTAACTAGGCCACTTTCGTAGGGATCACAATTGCATTTAGCGTATGTAACAAGCCTTTAAACCCCTAGGCGACCCTAGTGGACGAGTTATAGTCTCGTGATGGCTTACAGCGACGACACTCACAAACATCATTCATACACATGCAATCATGCACAAATATAAAAATAATAAAAATAAAGAAAATAGTCTCGATAGCTATACATAATGTTGTCATCAAAGAATGCTTGTCAATGAAATCAGAGAACCTTCAAAGTATGCAATGCAACTCAAATCCAAGTTATCGAATAAATCATCTAAGACAGACTCATAGTGTATGTGTGTGTAAAGGTTCATTCACAGCTGGACTCCTAAGTAAGTTAACTCAATGATTTCATCTCGAAAATTGAGATCTGATGGGTTAAACCAACCTAGATATCTTTAAAGTAATATGTATTTTCCTTTATGTCCTCAGTATGGTACAATTTTATTTTCTTATTTTTCTTCTTTTTTTCATTTTTTTTTCAACACACCTACCCTTTAAGGTAGCATTTCTCCTTATGGTGGTCCTAACACTCGCCCATAGGTAGCTTCACGCTTATCAGTTATATGTGGTTTAACTTCTTTTTATTTTTAAGTTTTTTGTTTTGTTTTGTTTTTTTTTTCTTTCAATTTTTTTTCTTTCTTTTTCTTATCATACCACATCATAACACTAGCATATTGAGATAGATATCTAAGCAAATGTTCATTCATCAGCAAGTAATTTCTTCAACTAGTCACCTTGTCCACTACTTAAGTTCTTACTGTTGAAAACCTATTGTTAAGTGCTTACGAGCCTAACCTAGATCACATACTCAAGGCATCAAATAAAAAACAATTGGGAACTTATCATTTCTAAGATTTCATTTATATCAAATAAAATTCATAATTAGACTAATGCTTTACTATCTAGGACTAAAAATAAAACAAACAAAAATATCTCATTTTTTTTAAATAACATGAACTATCACTACATGCACACACCCTCAAACTTAAAACTTGTATTGTCTTTAATGAAAGATAAACATAAAGAAACAAAATTAAGGAACAACACTACCGTGCATGGAGTTGATCATGCTCCTGCTAGTCAGAATTTGGTTGCGCGGGCTTTGTGTGTTTCATGCTACCTGCATAAATAGCATGCAAACTAATAAATAAACAATAGCACACAATAAAAAAAGAAAAAAAAGAAAATAATAATAAAACAAATGCAAGGGTTGCCTCCCAGCTAGCACTAAGTTTAACGTCTTCAGCCAGACGCAACTACCCAAATGGTCATGGTGGCTTCCTCTTTGGTATCCACTGGTTTTTATAACATGAAAAAGATTGCTTGGCACTGCTTCTTAGAGTTGGTCTCAGTATTACTAGGAAATGCCTCTTGCTATTGATTGGTCATGGAAGAAGCAATCTGCCCAATCTGTGCTTCTAAAGGCTTCATTGTTGCCTCTATATTTCCCATGTGTGTCTCAATATTGTTCAATCTTGACTCATTCTTCTCAAACCTCGCTGAAGTATTAGCAGCAAACGTGCTCATGAGGTCTTCTAAGGGATGTTTCTACTCAGCTCTTGGATAGTTGAAGCCAGATGAAGGTTGCAAGACATTCTTTGTATTAACATATGACCAGTTCAGATGAGAGTAGTTAGGCATAAGATTGACTCTATAGTTTTTGAAGTTCTGATTGTTCACATACTGGACTTGCTCATATCCTCTGTCAGGTAAGATCATTCTATTTGCAACAGCAGCTTCAATAGATGGTTGGCCTTGTTGATTGGTCAATGCTGCTAGATGAGTCGTGAGGGATGATATTTGAGCTGTAAGTGCAACAATATGATCCACCTCATATCTACCGGCCACCTTAGTCACCATCGGGCATTCACTTGGCCATTGATGGTTATTAATGGCCATCTCCTCTAATAAAGCACAGAGGTCTTCAGCAGATTTCTTGAATATTTTTCCTCCAGCAGCTGCATCGATTGTGGTTCTATTAAAACCATTCAACCCATTGTAGAATAACTGAATCTGAACCCAATCTTCAAAATTATGATGTGGACATCTCCTAAGTAGATCTTTAAAGCGCTCTCCGGCCTCATACAAATTTTCAGTCTCCAATTGCCTAAATATACTAATTTATGTTCTCAGTTGGGCTGATTTAGCTGGTGGAAAGAACCTTGCAAGAAATTTAGTAGCCATGTCTTCCCATGTCAGGATTCTTTCCATCAGTATTGATTGCAGCCAACCCAACGCCTTATCCCTTAAAGAGAATGGGAATAAGCGTAGCCTGATGGCCTCTTTAGTGACTCCATTCATCTTTATGGTATCCGCCATCTCCAAGAACATCCTCAAATGCACATTGGGATCCTCTACAGATGAACCCCCAAACTATTTTTTTCTCACCATATTGATCAATGCAAGTTACAGCTCAAAATTATTGGCGTTGATTGGTGGATGCGCAATCCCAGAATAGTTATCGTCTACGATCAGCTTGAAGTGATATCAGATTGCCACCTGGCGTGGGTTGTTCTCTCTGTTTTCAGCCGCCATTACTTCTTTTTCAAGTTCCTTCTCTTTCCTTAGTCTCCTCAATGTTCTTTCTATTTCAGGATCAAACAGGAGAGAATTGAGACTTGTGGATCTTCGTATTCACTAAAGCACAGAAAGATAAAAAAAAATCAATAATCAAATAAAAACAAAATAAAAATAAACTTAAACCACAAATAAAATAAAAATAAAAAATCCAAATTAAAGCTTAGGTTACTTGGTAATAGTATTAATGTGAATTAAATTAACAATCACCAACAACGGCGCCAAAAACTTGTTATGATATTTTATATCGTACCGCAAGTGTACGGTATCAAGTTTTAATAAAGATGAGTGAAACAGTGTCGAACCCAGATGGATTGTATTCAACTCACACTAAATACTATAATTGATAAACTTAACTTTATTTAGAAAGTAATTTAATATAACTAAGTTAAAACTAACAGATAAATAAATAAGATATTAGGAGAAATCAAGATACGAGAAATTCTAGAGTCTGATTCTTGCGCATTTGGTGATATACCTATTACTTCACAACTGATTACATATCCTATAACAAGCGGCTCATCTTTTAGCTTTGTAGGATGAATTTTCCCACCACTACGTTGGGAATTGTGGTATTGGGTAATGAGAGTGTAAGAAAACTTGCAAGAAATGTCTGTCAACACGGGCAAGTGAGTATAACAACTTCAAACATTCTCACCAAATGTATGCAGTACAAGGTTGTACCTTGATGTGATGACAATTCCTAAAGTCATATAGTCCATCCAATGTACCTCTAGTGCTGACAGCTCGAAGCAATGCAGTAAGTATAATAGATGACACACTCATAAAATGGTTCTTTACTCCAAAGTATAAAAGTGTAGAAGTAATAAAATAACCTGATAAGTTTGGGGTTGATCCGCATGAAATAAATTTAGTTAAATGAAATAATAATATGAGTAAAAATAAAAAGACCGAGTTATTTGAAATGATTGATAATTTTTATAGTGGACTGCAACAATAAAATAAAATATTGGACTAGAAGATCCACTTTTAATATTTAAAATTTAGAAATTTTACTTTTTATAATATATAAATTTTTTACTACCCAAAAAATTTATTTCAGGAATTATTTATGCCAAAACATATAAAACCAGCCATAAATGTGGTGATAAAACCAGCCATGTAAGCGGTAACAAAGTTTGTCAATAATTGATCCAGATTTAAATTAAATATTAGTCTTTAGATTACAATTCATATATTATAATATAAGTAAGATTAATCTATATTCTCATATTAAAAATTGCACCATTTACCCCAGTATGATGAAATTAGCTACTCATTATTTGAATAAAAATATGCATAATTTTTATTACTGAAAGAGAAAAAGAAATTATAACAAAGCTTGAAAAATAAAATACACAAGAGCTGTAACTCTATAAATTTTTAGAGAAAACTATGGATTTCGGGCTGATGAGTGAGGAAATGAGGTGCTGAGCACCTCTATTTAGTAGTAGATGGCTCATCATCAAAACCCTCACCTGCAATTGCATCATGCAATTTGCAATTGCAAATTACATGATTTGTGGGAAATGACATTCCACCGAAAGGTGGATGTCATTTCCCACCTTTTATATATATATTTTTTATTTTTATTTTTATTTTTGTTTTTTCTTTAATTATTACATATAACACATTTTGGATTTTTCATCAATTTCGACCTTGAAAACTTCAGAACTAGAAAATCTTATAAACAATAAAGTTGCATATATTTGAGTCTTATTTCATCTGGAACTAGAATCGCCTCAATCCGATATCAGAGTAAGAAGTGATGGTCAAAATACAAACATTACACAAAGTTAGAATTTACGAAATTGTACATTATTAGAATGTCCTTTTAAGTTTCTGGTCTCCAAAATCCAAATGTCACGTCCATTTTTCTAGTTATGCTTCCAAAATATTATTTCATCTACATAAGAAATAAAAATCACAATAAAAATATATAAAACATAAATTTAATTATTATTTCACAAATGTGCTAAATCAATGTGATTAATAAAATTATAAGTGTAAACTGATTAATTTTCCTTTTAATAAATGTATACTTTTTAATATTAATCACATCCCTCAACAAGCTTATTACTAGTCTCTAAAAATTTAAGCGAAAATAAAAAAGAAAAATTCTTATCCAAGTTAATAATTGTTTTTTCTTTCTAAATAATCAAATAAGTAAATTCTCCTGTGCTTTTTACCTTTCTTCCACACACACATAAAATAGAGTATCAATCAATTCACCGTGCCCACAATATTCACAGGTCTTGTTGAAAAGAGAGTAATATTTTTATCCTAAAATTATATTAGAGTTCATATATTTTTAACAATGTGAGTTTATTTATGAATACATAAATATTTTTTTAAAATAATAATACATTTTCAATCATTATAACGAGCTTTGGGCCAGTGACACCCAAACCAGTTGGCTTTAGGGCACTAGGTGTTAAGACACCCCTACAAACTTAATTGACCGGATCTCAGATGTTAAAAAGAAGAAATGTCTGATTTCCTTAAGTTTTCCCTTTAACCATGCAACGAACTGTGGGCCAGTGACTCCCAGACTAGTTGGTCTTAGGACACTAAGTGTTAAAACACCCATACGAACTTAATTACTCGAGTTAGAGAGATTACGAAATTGAACTTATTCACATATTTTTTTAACAACTCAAGCTCTATCGTTTTACCTGAACAATCACTGCTTATTGAGGCAAGTGTTGGGATATATGCCATAGAGCTTCATGTAATGTAATGTAAATAAAATTATATTTTATGAAATAAAAAAATGAATTATTCATTTATCAAAGTGTTTGTTTTATATCGCATATTGCAAATTATCTTCTTTACCATTCATTACTCATGTGCCCTCAGACTTAGTGTATCAGTGTCATACATAAGAGGATTTAAGTATGAAGTTAGTAATCTAAAATAGTCTATAGAGAGCAAACAAAACAAGTATTTTATTTACGATTTATCTATAGCTGCGATCCATTTTATAATTATATGGCGACCTTGATCCAGAATCGTTCATGTGGTGACATGAGAATGGAGACACCTTATATGATGTGATCGTATAGGACTGGACCCAGATAAAAATGAGTTATTATAATATCTGTTAAATAAAGACATTCATTTCAATATACTAAATGCTCATATATGGATTGATATGAATTCCGAGTGTACTGCGAACTCCTGCATGACAGGCTATGTCCTTTGATTTACAAAGGTGAGGTCGGTATAGCAATACCGACCAATAACTACGTACTTTGGGGACATTGTTTGGTTTGTAGCTGGGGACGTTTTACATAGAAATGAAGTCCACTTCTTCTTGCGAGAAGTAGATGAGTATATTCCTTTAGGGTTGATTCGGTACTTGAACGATTAAAGCGCTCAAGTCTTTCAATTACGAATAGAAAGATTAACATTCATAATGGTTATGAATAAATAGTTCATTAGAGACTCAATGGTACTTAAAGTAAAAATAATTAGAGGAGTATAACAGATATTATGACCCGGGTCTAATTATGAGATACTTGTGAAGGGACAATCCATATATAATGATTATATCGATGGACACCGACATAGTTCGACCTATTTTATCTATATATGGTAACAAGAGTGCAACTTCGGGTTTTTAGTGGAATAACCCGAAGTTAATAATTTGAAATATTTAATTAAATAGTTTAATTAATATTGCAGGATTATTGGAGCTGGAAACTGTAGGTCCATTTGGTCATCGTGCTAGCTCGATATACTGTAACAGATTAAATATAATCGGATAGTCCAGTTATATACTCATATATATATATATATATTATCAATATGATTATAATATTTTTGTCACATTTGAAACTATATATTAATTTTAATAAATGGGTTTTATAATAAATGATTATATGATAATTGTTTATTATAAATTATTTTATTAAATTATATGGTATAATTTAATAAAATATTTGGTTTAATAATTATTTCAAAAATGTGGTTTGGAAACCTTTTGGTTGGAATAGAAGTTACACCTTTTAATTAGTAACATATTTATGACAGTGAATAAATAATTTGATGTTATAATTTTTCTTGAATTCCTAGGGTTGGCCAAATTTTTGTAATTCAAAGGTTGGGGTTTGTTTTATTTTTTATCAAAATTTAAACCCTAAGTATAAAAGGAAAAATTATTTTCTTTTTCACCCCAATTTCACTTGTGTGAAACCCTAACCACCATTGTTCATCATTCTCTCTCAAGAGTTGAAAGAAAAGAAAAGAAATAAAATAAAAATTCTGGTTTGATAATTTTTATATCTAAAGTGTTTAGAGATTGGTTTGTGAGTCTAGCACGCACTAGCTTCTGTTGGTTGTGAGTCATAATACGGAAGGCCATTAAGAGTCGAAACAAAATCATCTTTTTCTTCCTTTTACATTCACACGGCAGTGAGTAGAAAATCTGCTCACTGCCGCATATTGATATATATTTGGGGCTCGGTTTGTTTTGTGTTTAATCCCGAAAAATTTAGGAACATTAAGGGGTGTTTCAAGAGTGTTGTGGGGCTATTTTTGGTGGAAAATCAGACATAAAATACTGCTGATGTTGACGCAAATAAGAGACTGATTTGGGTGTGAGCTGAGCACATTTTGGGTGAAAAACGGTTCAGATCTGAGCTGCTGTTCGGGGGCTTTCTGGGACTGAAATATTTTTTGAAACAGAAGTAAAACATCAATCTTGGAGCTGGTCCAATTTGGCTAAAGAAAGGGAAGGGCAGAAAAAATTTCAAGGCCGATCCCGGGTGCATAAGGTGTTTCTGTTGTGCTAGGAAAATGATTCATACAGCAAGATATCAGGTTACTAAGTAAAAGCTTGATTGTCATTACCATTTTTTTTTAAACTAACTCAAGCTCTACCGTTTTACGCGAACAATCACTACTTGCTGAAGTAAATTGTTCGGTTACTAAGTAAAAGCTTCATTAGTTTTTTTTTTTTAAATAAAAACACAAATTCCACTTCTTTAGGTGCTACCTCCAACAAACTGGAAAACTGAATATTACAAAATTTTCACTTACAACCCACGATCATATGTTATCATGTTTGTTAATAATACTTGTCAAATGAGCATATAAAGATCAAATTTAATCAATATTATGGAGAATTCACAAATTTAAATAATTCAAAAAGAAATGAACAAAAATAACTTGTTACGAATTACATTGAGATGCGTTTCAGAAGCGAAAACTCTTTACACTGTCATCTCTGAACAACAATTTCACTTGGTTAGTTAAAAATTTATTATTGGTTTGTGTGTAATTTTTTTGAATAAAAACACAAAAGAAAATCAAAATAAAATAGTTTTTTTTTACACAAAAAATAACAAAACAAAAACACATAAAATTTTTTTTTAACATAAAATAACTATAGAAAAAAATGAAAATATTTTTTTTTAAATAAAAACACAACAATGAAATATAAAAACAAAAACTATCTAGTCAATTATCCCTTCCCCTTGACCAAATTAAACATTGTCCACAATGTCTGAATAAGAAGAAGAAGACTTCACCTGATTAGTGTGGAATTGACAATTGAATCTATGACTATTTAAAAAAATTACAGATTAAGATTAAAGTCCACTCTACGCTTCTTGCCACGATCGTTATCAGATCAGTTCAACTTGGTAAGAATGAGGTCGATTTTTGATTCATAAGCTAATAGTTGGTCAATTAATTCATCAGTTTTCTTACCGTAAGGACGATATCTTTTACCTGTTCCGAAATGAACCCGAGTCTTTTGGCATCCTCAAGAAATACTAAATGAAAATCGAAAAAACGATTAACATTAAATAGTCCAATGGGTTTTCGGTGAATTTTCAAGTTCGCCCGTGACGTAACTGTGAATATTTCTTTCAACGTGCCTAGCCCACCTAGTAAAGCAATAAAAGCGCCAATATGATTAAACTTTTCAGTAAGTCTTTCAAACATACCTGAGATAATGTATTATTCTCCATTTGATTTTCCGACGAGGTTTTCATATACCAAAGTTTTTGGAATGATCCTCAAAACTTGACTGTCATTTTTTGCACGACCTTTGAAATGCATCCCATCAATCCAAGATTACCACCGCCATATACTAAGTGCATGTTTCTTTCCACCATAACTCTACCCTATTCTTTTGCAGCCTCAACAAATTATGGTTTAGTTCCAAAGGTAGTTCCAGAAAATACACAGATATTAATGAGTCGTCGTCTTAAAATTTTCTCCATTTTTGCTATCTCTCTTATTTGGATGTGTCGAATAGAGAAATTATGAGTTGTATTTATTGATCCTGAAAAAGGGTGAGTAATAAAAGTATTAGTACCTGCAAAATGATAATTATCAGAAGAATAGTAAAATAGATCGTGAAAGTCAAAAAATTTAGATACTATCGGAAAAATTAAAGTAAATGAAATCAAAACAGTAATTTATAGTAAAGGAAATTAAAACAATAAATTAAAAAAAATATTTACTGGTAGTTGTTATTGTGGCTCACATCTTCCTCCGGTTTTACATCTAGTAACGGCTTGAACGCCCTCTATAGGTCGAAGATATGTTTTCCATCTAATTTTCTTATAAATTGGCAAACATGGTCTTTTAAAGTAAGATTTCCGAGACTGTATTGTTTTATTTCTTTTTGAAATTATGTATGTAAGTTGTGAATCAATCTATCAAATCTACTAGGATGCGTCTTAAGAGTCAATGATATATTATCTAATGACTCCTTACTCAAGTCATCTCTAATGAATTGAATTTTTTCTTCGCGATTATTAGACATCATTTCTAAAGAACGACAACGAGTGTTGCACGTCCAACGTGCACATTTATAACAAAACACCAAATTTTTTAGCTCTCTGTTTCTTAACAATATACCTTCTTGATCGCTTGTAAGAGAAGAAGAAATTACCGCAGAGTAAGTTTGTTTATCTCCAAGAAATGTATATTTTAATCCTTCATGCAAAGTCTTTAATTACAATTTGAGTGCTTCTTCATGTTTCTCTTTTTCAAATTTTCATAGTTCCTCAAAATTTTGTTTCTCTCCACCGTCTTCCAGTACCTGTGTAGAATCAAGTAAAGAAAAATCATTAGAAATATCTGAATCTAATTGCATACTTGATTTAAGAAAATTAGCTGTACATATTTTCATAGGGTCAGATTCACTCCCTTGAATATGTTCTTCCAAAATTGGTTCAATTAGTTATATGTTCTCATTTTCACAGTCCCCATCGTATGGTTGCTTGCACATATAAAAAATATTAAGCTCCAACGTCATATTGCCAAATGACAAATTCATGATTCCATTACTGCAATTAAATAAAACATTAGCTGTTACTAAAAATAGATGACCAAGTATTACATGAATTGGTTTGTAACTGTCTGCTACATGTTGTGTTTCTAAGACAATAAAATCCACAAAATATATGAATTTATCGACATGTAATAACAAATTTTCCACAATTCATTTCAGTATTGTAACTGATCAATCGGTAAGTAAATGAGTAGTTGAAGTTGGTTTTAACTATCAAATATTAGGTTATTGATAAACTGAAAATGGAAGCGAATTGACACTATCTCCAAGATCAAGCAATGCATGTTCAATTTTATGATTTCCAATAATACATAATATAGTTGGACAACCAGGGTCTTTGTATATTATTACATTATTGGTTGAGAGAATAGAACTTACTTGTTCGGCTAGAAAATCTTTTTACTTACCTAATGTCTTCTTTTAACGGTACATAAGTGTACGGGCCAAATTTGGACCCAAGGGTAAAATCATCTTTCACCTTAAACCCAACAGTATACAAGGCCCGAAAGTAAAGACCAGGCCCAAAGAATTCTGTATTATTGGATTACAATTGAGCCATAAGCTTAAGGACAAAACCTCTTAATTATATCAACCACTTTTCCCCACTTTGCCTAACACAAGGCATATTCTCACATGCTCAAACTTTTATCAAATGTCTGGGCACGTTGTGGGACTTATGCCAGCTGCCAAAGACGATCCTTTTCATCTATAAATAGCAACGCAATTCAAGAAACAAAGGGGAGGAAGCGGGACTTCTTTCTTACAAGTCTCTGCTCTCTGACACTAGCTCTCTCAGAGTACTCCATCCCCTTATACACTTATCACCACCCTCACGGCTACCAAAAGAGTTTAAGGTAACATCAAACCTTGCTTTCACATTTTACATATTTACTGCTCATTTCATACTATTGACTTGAGCGTCGGAGTGCCCCCGACACCCACCACACCGGTGGGCAGTCTGCTCCCGCTCATTCTATATTTGTCTTGCAGGATCGCTAATGCCCCCAACCTACAAATTTTGATTGTGGACCTCGACCGAATTCCAGCGTCCACAATTTGGCGCCCACCGTGGGGCCTTAGTGATTCATAGCAAGCAAAGACCACTCAGTCTACAATCCTTACAAACAGACACCAGATCATGTGGTGGCATAATCAGCCACTCTACAAAACAGTTGCGATCAATAAAAGATGAAAATTGATCCATATAAAACTCCAGTACTAATCTCCAATAGTATCTGGACATAATTCATTCTTCAACCACTCAAAGGCGTGGGGCTACAACTCTTTTCAACTAGAAGCATTTAAGAATATGGCAAGTGAAAATCTACCATCAGACGACTATCCATTTAATCACCAAAGAAGCCATCACATTTCTCCAGCCGACCTATCACGACAAGTCACATCATCCATGTGAAAGGAAATGTTGCAGTAATTTTTTCCAGTCTACTTGGAGTCAAACTACCAATAAGGAAAAGCCGAATCGAGATAACATCACAACACTCTTTCCCTATAAATCATCAGCTCCCAAAGACGTGAAAGAATACCACCCGCCAGATCATTTTTGTAAAACTGCATTCAAAGAAGAGTTGATTGTGGGGTTCTCTCGACAAAGCCACATGCAAATGATAAGTGGTCCATTAGACAAAGCACCATGCACAGGCAAAGTCAAATGGGATCCAACTTGATACAAAATGACCGGGTCTCATTCGACACTACATGATATTCTGATTTTGGAAGACCATCAGACATCTTCACATGATCCATGAAGTGGTGTGGCTTGGCTTTTTTGATTCTACATGCAACCATATTCACGTTCAACTTTTGGCTATGCATGTAGTCAATAAGCTTGTGGCTGTATATTTGTGGATTATATGTTTGATAGTTGCAACATTCGACATTTACAAAGCAAGCCCACTCTCAACAACACAACCCATTAAAACCATCCAGAAGTAGTGCCTATAACAATGCCAATGCACATGCAAGAAAAACAGGCCCAAACCCAGCTACCAAAACAGCCTGCTGGAAAAGGACTCGCAAGAAAGCATCTCCATCAGGCCTACACGCCAGAAGAAAAGCGAGAATCAGCCCATACAAAGATGATAGCCCATCCATCAAAAAAAAAAACCGGCCTAAAAAAGGAGTTATCCAAATCACACTCCAAGAAAAATCGGCAGATCAAGCCCATAAGGACAAAAAAAAACCAAAACCATTAAGAGACCAGGTCAAGCGCAAAAACTGGCCGATGATTGTGACTGGGCCCAAGCAAACTTACACCGGCCCAACCATCACTAAACACTCAAAAAGTCCCACATCGCTCATTTTATAGGGAATGCAGCGAAGCTGCTAAAGGAAAACAAAGATCCACCACACTCAGTAGAGCCGATAAAAAAAAAACACAACAATCAAAAGAGCAAAAAATCCATCAGCTAAACCCATACAATCACAACATTCATTTATTGCTACATGCATGTCACACACTGCCACACTACAAAAAGCCCAAACCTCTCATGCAAAAGTAGAGTCCCACATTGCCTAGGAAAGTAATCCCCTCCAAACCAACCACACCGACACGCGCAAGAACTGAAGAGAGCATAATCAAGTGAAAAACTTGCTTGAAAGTCCACTGCCCACGTGTCTGTCATTTCCAACTTGTAGTTTCCCATACATAAACAAGAAATCAAGGTCAGACATTTGATGGCCCACTAACATACAAGCTGTCGCATGAAAAGCATGAAAGTAAAGTTTAATTGAGTTTCCCTCTATAACTGTCGCATGAAAGTAAAATTGTAAAACAATCCAGCCCGATCCTTCCCAATCAACATACTCTAGATGTCATAACACCAAAATCAGTCCATAAAATCCAAGCTAGCCCCCACGTGAATGCATTAGGAGCAACCCGGTTGCAAACCAAATTCCCAGCCAAGCCCACTTATAAAAGTCAGCCCCCTACGACTCAAGCTTGAAAATTGGTTCTAGACAAGTTCCTGACCACGAAAGCCATTGAAGAGAGAGGCAACTCCACGTGCTGAAAAAAGAAAGCCCAACTGTGAGGCAAATAGCCGAATCTGGTCCAAAACGAGGCCAATTTTCAAATCATGAAGGTTGGCCCCAAATTCAAATGATGTTCTCAGCCCACCAGTGCCAATAAATTTGCCAAAAATGCCCACATCGCTTGTTGCAAACTCACGAAAACAGAGAGCTCAATAACCGATTTGTTCCAAACGACAAACCTATATGCAAATGGGGCCTGTTATTGGATCCATTGTGAATTTTTCAGTGTATATTGCTTTATCACGTGGAGGAGACATAAACATAAGCTATCATTCACTCAATTTCACCTTTGTAGCATGAAATCAAAGCTAAGCAACAAAATTACATGCTACACCATATCAACAAGAACTCAAGCTTTGTAAATTCAATTATCATTAGCACACCGCCAGGAGGCTCCATACGACACTAAATGAAGCTCAGAAATTAGAAAGATGGTTCATACTACATTACATGAAGGCTCAGAAGACATTGAAGGATAGTCACCCTCTAGAGACAACACATATGAAATTTCATCTCCAAATCACATGAAAGGTTAGACATCATATCCATGCTACGTTGATTTAATATTGCCAACTCCATACTACATAGGGAATCTTTTATCATGCCTAGTAAAATGAAAAACTCTGGATCTCCTTTAGGACCAATCGACCAACCTTTATCAGGTTAGGTAGTATGAAAATTCTACGTGACTTTCATCAAAGTTTATTCTATTGTAGTATCATTGACCTTATTCAAGCGTTGTATAATTAGTAATGACCTTGATAGGCATCCATCTCTTCCATACTACATATGAAGATAATCATCTCCACACTACCTATGGAGATTATCATCCACTCTAGACTATATGAATGGATTTCCATAAACTCTAGAAAGCATAGGGAAAGCCCTATAAACCTTCATCAGGTTCATTCGACCGTAGTCTCCTAACCTTCATCAGGACAGATAGAATGAAAATTTTCTTGGACCTCCTTTAGGTCCAATCGACCAGCCTTTTTCAAGTTAGGTAGTATGAAATTCTCTTGAACCTCTATCAGGTTCAGTCAACCAATCTTTATCAAGTTTAGTAGAGTGGTGATTTTCATAAACATGCATAAGTTTCATTCGACAGTAGTATCATGAATAGGTAGAATGAAGATTCATTTAGTCATTTCATCAAGTTCATTCGACCATAGAACCTTTATCAGGTCTAGTAGAATGAAGATTCACTTGGACTTACATCAAGTTCAGTCGACCATAGCTTCTTGGACTTTCATCAGGTATAGTAGAATGAAGATTCTCATAGATAATCAGGTTCATTCGACCGTAGCTTCGTGGACCTTCGTCAACTCCATTCGATGAGTCCAGTCGACGGTAGTATCGTAGAAGTGTGAAGAGTGATGACCTTGATAGATATTTTTCAAAGTCTTTTCTACCTTTGTCTCTTGGACCTTTATCAAGTCTATGATAATGAGTAATGACTTCCTTAGAATTCCATCAAGTCCATTCGATGAGTCCAGTCGACGGTAGTATCGTAGAAGTGTGAAGAGTGATGACCTTGATAGATATTTTTCAAAGTCTTTTCTACCTTTGTCTCTTGGACCTTTATCAAGTCTATGATAGTGAGTAATGACCTCATTGGACTTCCATCAAGTCCATTCGACCGTAGTCTCGTAGAATGGAGGTGACATTGATGGCTTTAATCAAGTTTATTTCCATATTCTATTGGACCTTCATCAGGCCCATTCGACAAACTTCATTCGACAGTATTATTGTAGAAGTGTGAAGAGTGATGACCTTGACAGATATTCTCCAAGTTCATTCTACCATAGTCCCATGTACCTTCATCAGGTATAGTGTAATGTGTAAACTTTACTTTGACCTTCATAAGGTCGGGAGGATTAAACTCCCATATACCCACATTAGGTATAGTGGAGTGTGTAGACTTTCTTGGACCTTCATCGGGTAATGTAAACTCTGATGTACTTTTTCAAGTGTTGTAGAATGAAATCTTCTTAGACTTTCATCAGATCTAGTATCTGTAGACTCCCTTGTACCTTTATCAATATGTATGGTCGTCTTGATACATAAGACAATGAAACATCCTCCATATGGAACATGCCCATTTGACTCATGTAGAGTCAAGTTGAAGTCCTGACCTTCATCTGGTCAGACGATATTGTAAATTCCCCTGGTCATTTGACCCGTAGTATGGAGATTATCCTGACCTTCATCTGGTTCAGTCGACCGGGGACATCCTCCATTGGCTCATGTAGAGTCAAGTTGAAGACCTGACCTTCATTTGGTCAGAATATATTGTAAATTTCCCTGGTCATTTGACCCGTAGTATGGGGATTATCCCGACCTTCATCTGGTTCAGTCGACCGGGGACATCCCTCATTGGCTCATGTAGAGTCAAGTTGAAGACCTGACCTTCATCTGGTCAGAATATATTGTAAATTCCCCTGGTCCTTTGACCGTAGTATGGGGATTATCATGACCTTCATCCGGTTCAGTCGACCGGGGACATCCCCCATTGGCTCATGTAGAGTCAAGTTGAAGACCTGGCCTTCATCTGGTCAGAATATATTGTAAATTCCCCTGGTCCTTTGACCCGTAGTATGGGGATTATCCTGACCTTCATCTGGTTCAGTCGACTGGGGACATCCCCCATTGGCTCATGTAGAGTCAAGTTGAAGACCTGACCTTCATCTGGTCAGACGATATTGTAAATTCCCCTGGTCCTTTGACCCGTAGTATGGGGATTATCCTGACCTTCATCTGGTTCAGTCGACTGGGGACATCCCCCATTGGCTCATGTAGAGTCAAGTTGAAGACCTGACCTTCATCTGGTCAGACGATATTGTAAATTCCCATGGTCCTTTGACCCGTAGAATGAGGATTATCCTGACCTTCATCTGGTTCAGTCGACTGGGGACATCCCCCATTGGCTCATGTAGAGTCAAGTTGAAGACCTGACCTCTATCTGGTCAGACGATATTGAAGATTCCCCTGGTCCTTTGACCCGTAGTATGAGGATTATCCTAACCTTCATCTGGTTCAGTCGACCGGGGACATCCCCAATTGGCTCTTGTAGAGTCAAGTTGAAGACCTGGCCTCCATCTGGTCAGAATACATTGTAGATTCCTCTGGTCCTTTGACCCATATTATAAGGATTTTCTTGAACTTTCATCTGGTTCAGTCGACCGGGGACATTCCCCACAGCTAAATGTCAAGCCAAGTTGAAGACTTGGACTACTCTTAGTCTAAAAGACATTGAATTCTCTCTATCGTATGTAACATGAACTATGCACTCTCAACATGTACTTTTACATCTTGTTTCATTCGACACGTATAAAATACTCTCTAAATCAAGAACTTCTTGACTTAGAGAGTATGGGACAAACTGTACGTGCCAAATTTGGACCCAAGGGTAAAATCATCTTTCACCTTAAACCCAACAGTATACAAGGCCCGAAAGTAAAGACCAGGCCCAAAGAATTCTGTATTATTGGATTACAATTGAGCCATAAGCTTAAGGACAAAACCTCTTAATTATATCAACCACTTTTCCCCACTTTGCCTAACACAAGGCATATTCTCACATGCTCAAACTTTTATCAAATGTCTGGGCACGTTGTGGGACTTATGCCAGCTGCCAAAGACGATCATTTTCATCTATAAATAGCAACGTAATTCAAGAAACAAAGGGGAGGAAGCGGGACTTCTTTCTTACAAGTCTCTGCTCTCTAACACTAGCTCTCTCAGAGTACTTCATCCCCTTATACACTTATCACCACCCTCACCGCTACCAAAAGAGTTTAAGGTAACATCAAACCTTGCTTTCACATTTTACATATTTACTGCTCATTTCATACTATTGACTTGAGCGTCGGAGTGCCCCCGGCACCCACCACACCGGTGGGCAGTCTGCTCCCGCTCATTCTACATTTGTCTTGCAGGATCGCTAATGCCCTCAACCTACAAATTCTGATTGTGGACCTCGGCCGAATTCCAGCGTCCACAATAAGTCTTTCAGAAATTTGGCATTAGATGATATCTGTTTGATGGCATCTAACAAAGGAATATTGACATTCACCTGTTTGAATATTTCATATATCTATGGGAATGATTCAATTTCTTTATTTTCAATGCTTGGGGGAAATGGAGGTGCATGTGAAAAATTATTATTATCAACGATATGTAATGATTCATCAACCCATTCATTAATCTCAGAAGCTGAATCTTCTTGAGGTTCAAGAATGGGTCTTTGGATGACTTTACCACTGCGAAGAGAAATAACAGATTTGACTACCAGAACTACCCTCGTGAGGGTTTTCATGACTTTTGGGGTTTTACTGTGGTTGTGTGAGAAACTTTCATTTCTCATGAATGGTCAATGTATATGTGATTTTGGAAAAAAATGTATTTCAGATCAATCAATGTTTGCACATTTTGGTTATTGATGGCTTCCTGTTTCTCAATGAATACATGCAAAGTATCCTCAAGGGTTTTCCTAGGCGGTGGGATGTATGGTGCATAATTCTGGGGATTTTGAAAAATATGGTGTATTTGGGGAGGTTGTTGCGATGGTTGTGCCTGGTCATCATTCCTCCAATTGAAGTTTGGATGGTTTCTCCAACCAGAATTATAGGTTTGAAAGTATGTGTTTGGATTTGGTCTTTTAAAGGTGTTTATGGAACTGACTTGGTCATTAAGACATTCTTACAGGCTGACAAAGTTGGGAAAACTTGTGTGACATGTTCATTTGAATTACAGATTTGACATGTGATTTCTTAAATTGACTTGACATGATCACTCTTCCTCATTTCTAACGCCTCAACTTTTGTTTTTCTTGTTTTTGTCTTTAATAACTACATATAACATATTTTAGATTTTTCATCAATTTAGGCCTTGAAAACTTCAGAGTTAAAAAATCTTGTAAACAACAAAGTTGTAGATATTTGAGTCTTCTTTCATCTGGAGCCGGAATTGCCTCAATCGATATCGGAGTGTTGCAAGATTTTCGTACCGCAAGTATACAGTGTCAAGTTTTAGTAAAAGATAAGTAAATAGTGTTAAATCCACATGGATTGTGATCAAATTCTCACTAAATACTATAATTGATAAACTTAACTTTATTTAAAAAGCAATTTAAGATAAACTAAATTGAGACTAAAAACTAAGAAACAATAAATCTAAACTTTTAATTTGAGATAATCCAAGATGAGAGAGATTCTAGAGTCCGATTTCACCTAACTATCCCCTATGTATTTGTTATGCCAATCAATTCTTATTTACTTGCGTTGTTTATAAACCAAGAACCCTAAATTATTCTAACTCCCTATCCCGAGTATCGAGTGAAAATATTATCAATTACCGACTTCGATATCCCTATAAAAATCTAGTAATTAACAATTTATTACGCTATGCGATTCTTTGTTAACGACTTCAAATGGATTATAGATTCTCCCGAACTCTAGAAATCTCCTAGGTTATATTCACTAGATCCTATTCAAAATCACTTCTTCTAAATGATAGATTCTAAACATGCATCATCATAATTTATGGCCAACAAACTAGAAGCATTAAACACAAGAGAATATAAATAAACTGAAATAAAACTCGTAATAATTAATTTGACAATCAATATATAGGTTCAAGCATAAGCTACATCATTCTCTAGAATAATAGAGTTAGTTCATAACTAAAGATAAAAACAATGAAAATAAGGTCATGAACATATTAGAAATCATTAGAGTTTGAAGAAAAAAATTAGAAAATAAAACCTGAATCGAATCCATTCGTCTTCGGATGTCACTGTCTTCGTCTCCTTTTGTCGCTCTTCAATATTCCTCCTTGGATCTCTCTAAAATAAGTGTTTTAAACTTTTTATTGTGTATTAGTCCCCATTTAGGGTTTTGGACGAGCTTCTATATTTATAGGGAAGTCTTGGAGTCATTATGCTTGTAGAATACTAATTTTTAAAGATTCTGGGAGTCTACCGCAGCGTCGCAACGCCAAACGCTTGGGAAATTAATATGTTGGCATCCTGTGGGGCGTCGCGACGCCACCCTGGCTTTTCAGATATTGATTTCTGCGCGTATCCAGCTTTCCCGCATGCTTCCAATTTTTCTGTAAGGTCCCAAAACAAGTTCATTTGCCCCAAGATCCATGTTCCAATGCTTCATATCAATAACACATAAAACATAAAACAAACTACAAAATATATTAAATGACACGAAACCTAACAAAATAGTAAGCTAAGAATGCATGAATAAGTGAGTATAAATCGCACTTATCACGAGGTAAGAAATTATGACCAAATTACGAAAATTACGCAAAGTTAGAATTTCCGAAATTGTATACCGTTAGAAAGTCCTTTTAAGTTTCTAGCCTCCAAAATCCAAATGTCACGTCCATTTTTCTAGTTATGTATCTAAAGTATTATTTCAACTACATAAGAAATAAAAATCACAATAAAATATATGAAACATAAATTTAATTATTAATTCACAAATGTGTTAAATTAAGGGGATTAATGAAACTATAAGTGTAAAATTATTACTTTTCATTTTACTAAATATACACTTTTTAGTATTCATCAATAGATTATCTGTCAAGTTGTTTAATGGATATAGTTGATCATATAAATATTTATTTTGTTGAATCTCTTCCATAAGATGATCATGAGTATTGCGAACCTCTGACCCCCTCCCACGTCTCCATTTCCTTCGAGACGTTGCAGTTAGTTGAGTAGCCCTAATGTAGGAGCGAAGCGAGGTTTACCGCTATGTCAATGACATTGGCGATCACGACACTATTGGGCTCGTAGCCCGTAGAGAGTACGGATAGCCCACGAGGGTCTAACCAGAGAATAAGGAGTCGCCACCCAGTAAGACACTGAGAATTATTTAAGGCTGCACTACATCCCTTATAAGGTCCCTCCTTAAACTCATTTAAGTTCGGAATGATCCCTTACTGATAGGGGTATAATATCCAGAATCAAAAGAATTACCTCATATATCATAATGCATTAATACAACACTTTAAATAGTTTATTTATTTGAAGAAATTTAGTATAAAGAGTTTTTAGCACATTTTCCCAAGGGACAATAATAAACATCAAAATCAAGCTATTTGACAGGAATAATTTTTTGTATCAGAGATGGCGTGAGATAACCAATTAATAAGTATATAATATGTTTAGTTATATTAAATACAATAATTACTTATTTAATTATTTAATTATTATTTAAATAAAATTGACATGAATTATTATATTATTACATGAGTGACGTTATATCACCATCAGATAGTAAATTTTTCCTTATGGAAAAGATATCATTGAACTAACTTGGATTCAAAATCTAAACACATGCTGCATGACGTGTGTGTATTGAACTAAAATTATTTTCACTCACTTTCTTTCCCTTCCACTACAACAATTATGGCCTTTAGCGTCCAATAATTTAGCGTCGAAACCACTTTCGACCCAAATAATCACTTTTAGCGTCAAAAATCATATTCGACGCCAAAACTTGAAATTTAGCGTTTACGAAGTAGAGTCGCTAAAGGTTTATGAAGATTCCACCGACAATCCTTTAATCTTTAGAGTCTAAATTTTAAATCGACGCTAAAAATCAGACATTTAGCGTCGAAATAGGAGATTCGACGCTAAAAATCAGACAATTAGCGTCGAATTTAATGTTTCGACGCTAAAGATAGATTAAAATGCAGAATGCCACCAACCATTATCCCCCTCTGTTTTTTCTCTCATTCTCTTCAATTTCATTTTTCTGAAATCTGAGAATCTCTCCTCTGCAACCTCACAACTCTCCTACAAATTTTTAATAAAATTGTAATCAATTTTCCATAAGGTAAATCTTCTTTCATATTTATTTATTATTTTCATTTTTTATGATTATGTTTATTATATACTTTTTGTTAGTGGTTTATGATTCATATATGTAGATTAGTTAATTAATTAACTAAATATAATTTTTTGTAAACTATTTAATTTATCAACTAAATATATATGTATATGCTTAAATAAATAATTAATGAATTAGTAATGTTGATGAGTGTAATATGATGTTTAATAATTATATTATTATATTTAGGTATTTCGCTGAAATGGATAGAAATTGGATGAGCTCGCTGGATAGATTGAGTGTTGAATATCGTAATGGAGTGTATGAGTTCATGGAAGTCGCAAAGCAACACATTGATGCAGAAGGTCGTGTTCGGTGTCCATGTATAAATTGTTTGAATAGGAAAAGGAAACAGTTAGATGAAGTTCATAATCATTTATACATGCCGGGAATATCACCAACTTACCGTACGTGAATTTATCACGGTGAGCAGTATAATTCTCAGTCACGGTTTATTGATTCCGGTGAAGGGAGCAGTAGTTACAATCAACCTGCAAACGATGAGATAACCGATGCTTTGCATGACTTATAAGGTCCACAACTTGGTCATAGTGTTAGTGGTGACATGCCAGTGTTAAGTGAAAATGATCAAAATTTATTTAGTGAACTACTTGATGAGGCAAAAAAAATTCCATTTGAAGGTGCTGGAATGTCGATCTTGAATTTCGTTGTGAAATTATTACACATTAAAGTGATCAACAGAATGACCAATAAAAGTATTGATATGATGTTAGAGTTACTGGGGCAAATGTTACCGGTTGGAAGCGAATTGTCTAAGTCGTACTACGAGGTAAAGAAAATGTTGTGTGATCTGGGAATGAGGTATGAATCTATTCATGCTTGTAAGTATGATTGTGTATTATTTCGTGCCGAGTATGAATCACTTGAATATTGTCCGATATGTGGTGAAAGTTGGTACAAAGTCCGTGGTATGGGGAAGAAAGTGCCTCAAAAGATATTGCGATATTTCCCTTTAACGCCCAGGCTGCAGAGGTTGTTCATGTCACGACACACAGCGACTGACATGATGTGGCATCATGAAAAGAGGATCGGTACGGAGGGCATACTTAGACATCCTGCGGATGGAACCGAGTGGAAGGAATTTGATGACATGTTCCCCCGTTTCGCTGATGACCCCCGTAATGTCGGGTTAGGTCTTGCCTCTGATAGTTTTAACCCGTTTGGGAATATGTACAACTCTTATAGCATGTGGCCCGTTATTGTTATTCCATATAACTTACCTCCATGGAAATGTATGAAGGATCCGTTCATGTGGCCCGTTTCGATCTGACCAAAGTGAATGTCCAACAGTATATTGACTACCACATGGGGAAATGTTATAAGGATTATAGGACAAAAGTCCTGAAACCAATATTCGATGAACATGGACCTTCAGATGCTCCACAACATAAGCCTGATTTTATAGAGGAGCAAGACTGGACATTCTTATGTGAGCTTTGGTTTAGCAAAAAACACGAAGTAAATTTTGAAATAAACGGAAATTTATAATTGTCTTTGTTTTCGGTACTTACAGTGTTGGTAAATGCAGGATAAATGTCACGTAAATGCGGAAAATCGAAGTCACTTGCGTTTTAACCACCGTGGAGGTTCGAAGCCATTTATCCAACATCGTGCCGAACATTCTGAGGTAAATATATCCTACGTAAAATATAACAGTTCATTGTTTTTACTAATGTGGAATAATACTGAATTTATTTTCTGTTTTTAACAGAGTAACACAGGTGAGGTGCAATCATTTCCAGATTTTTTCCGAGTGACGCATTACAATGAGAAAAACAAATGGATAAATGAAGAAGCCGAACGCTGCTATGTAAGTTTCAGTTTTTAAAATAAAATAATTATTATTATATATGTTAATTTTTTTTAAAAAATTCTAACATTAACTTCTTTTTTTTAAACAGAACGAAATGATGGAACTCCAACATCAAACTCATGAGACAGGGTTCGACCCGATACCAGATGAGCAGTTGTCGCAATTGGTTTTCAAGAATCAGACAGCTTACAACGTTGGCCTTGGCACTCGTAAGAAGCCGACGTCATCTGCACGCAATACTGTTAATTCGGACAACGCCTCCTCTCTTCGAGACCAGTTAGTCACCACCCAAGACCAGCTAGCCACCACCCAAGACCGGCTAGCCACCACCGAAGATCATCTAGTCACCACCCGAGACGAGCTGGAGAAGACTAAGGAGGTGCTACAACAGGTCAAGGTGGACCACGAGAAGAAGATGGAGCAGTTCGAACACCAAATGTTGACTTTCCGCCAGATGTTGGAGGCCTCACTCCGTCAGAGTGCATCTGGCTCGAGCGTCCCCCCATCACAGTAGCAATCTATTTTATATTCATTTGTATAAATATTTTGAACAAATAGTTTTAATATAATATGTATTTTTTCTAAAAAATTTTTCAATATAATAATATAATAATTATTATAATATTTCGTAATTCTGTTATTAATCAGGAATTTTTTTTCAATTAAATTAATTATTTTAGACCAAAAAGCAGTAAATTAATAATTTTTAAAAAAAAACACATTTTTAACTATTTTCGTCGAACTAGTCGACGCTAAATGTGTTTTTGGTGTCGAAATATTCGACACTAATAGTAAAAGAATCGCCGCTGTAAGTATACAAATATTATTATTTTAATATACTTTAGCGTCGAACTAAACGACGCTAAAAGTCTAACTTTTAGCGTCGAATTATTTCGTCGCAATATCTGACCTATAGCGTCAGAAAATTTAATTTAGCGTCGAAATATATTGGACGCAAAATGTAGTTTTTAGCGTCAAATATCTTTGTTTCGACTCTAAATATTATTCTCGTCGATGTTTCAGCGTCCAATTTTTGCGTCTAATTAATTCGACGCTAATGTACATTTGCGTCGAAACTGTAGATTTTTGCGTCGATTAGTTTCGACGCTAAAGGGCATAATTTTTGTAGTGTTCTTATATTGCCTTATAATGTATATTAATAAAAGCAAACCATTTTTTCAAATAAAAGTGGAGCTATCTGGAGTCTAAAAAATACTTGAGAGATTCTTAATAATAAATCACTGTCTTATATTGTAACCTTATCAGTTATCACATAATTAACCTTAAGCAAGAGCAGCAGATAATAAGACAATAAAGAAGCCAATACAGAAATGAAGAATATGATTTGTCAGAAACCATGTTCGCACAAGCTAAATTTAAAACAATGTTGTTTTAGATTTGACTTTTTCGGCACTAAATTGAACATGGTTTTCGGACATTGTAACACTTCTCATACAGAAATAGGGACGCTCCGCAAAACAACCGTCTCCACCGTCAGCCCTGGTCCGATTCCAAATAAAACACCGCACTCCAACCCCTCACCGGTGGTGGCCTTCCCTTCCTCCGCACTCTTCTTCCTCACCTCATCCAGAATAAACAACACCGACGACGGCCCCATATTTCCGTACTCGCTCAGCACATATCGACTTGCCCAAAGTTTCTCCTTTCCCAGTCCAAGCTTCTGTTCAACTTGGTCTAGAATGCTTTTGCCTCCAGGATGGACTATGTAAAACAACGAGTTCCAATCTTTAATTCCAATCGGACTCGCAGCATCCGCTAAACACTTCTCTATATGCTTTCCAATTGTCACAGGCACGTCTTTCGATAAATAATACTCCGTCCCCATTTCTTTCAAGTGACCCACGATGTACTTTTCAGTTTCCGGGATAGTCATCTGTGTGCAGGATAAAATCTGAAGAAAAATGATAAATGTATATAAAGTGTACACCATATTGCAAGAGTAGTAATAAATATAATTCTTGAGTATATGATTATAATTTTAAACCAATTTAAAGATGTTGTGTATAATAAATTATTTATTTATATTAAAATTTTAATTTAAATAACAATTTAACTGTGATTCTGGATTAAATGAGTTCATTGTTGCATTGCAAATAAATAAAAAAGACAATGCGTGTGAGAGTTTGTAAAATTTTAAGTGAAGGTGTGTGTGAATGTATCATTATTATTATTATTATTATTATTTTTATTATTTTTTTGCTCATTTGTCCGTGAAACCTGAAACACTGGACGTTCATTAACGGAGGTATCGGGATCTGAACCAATAATTGCAGCAGCAGCTCCATCACCAAAAATCGCTTGGCCAACCAAGATGTCCAAGTGGGCCTCTGTGGGTTCATGAAAATTTAAGACAGTGATATCGGAACATACGACAAGAACTCGAGCTTCAGGATTGTTCTCCGAAATATCCTTGGCGAGACGGATGACGGTCCCTCCCATGAAGCAGCCTTGGGTGTAAATCATGAGTCTTTTAATGGACGGTTCAAGGCCGAGAAGCTTCATAAGACGGACGTCCGCACCAGGGGTGTCAACGCCGTGTAATGCACTGAATATGAGGTGAGTGATTTTTGATACGGGCTGCCCCCATTCTTTGATAGCCTTGACTGCGGCTTCCTTGCCAAGCTTTGGTACTTCATCGATCAGCATAGCTTGACGAGCATCTAGAGACGGGGCCTTGTAGGAACAAATATTTGGATTTTCTCTAAGGATTTCTTCAGTAATATACAAATAGCGTTTTTTAATTGATGATCTCTCGCCTGTTCACCCAAAATAACACATTAATTAACAAAATAACACATTAATTAACAAAAACACCCGTCTTGCGTTGATTATTGTCTAATATATAATATAAAAAAATTGAGAATTATAATAAAAAAAAAAATTGAGGTTATAGACGGGTGCCTCTCCCATTTAAGCCCAAGACCGGCCATTCACAAAGACATAGGCTGGTCTATCAAATGACTGCATATATGCTTACATATGCGCTTGAATTTTTGTTTCAACTGGGTCTTGTGCTCGCTGTTTGTGGCACTAAAGTAGAAATCTGGATGATCAGATTGGTAGAAACAGTTGGGAGGATTTGCTGTGCCGATGGCTAGTATCTGTGCTGGAGACTGACATCTCTGGGCATCAAGATTGGTTCTCATTCTCGCCATGAATGGCAGACGGCCTTGATTTGGTTTTTGTTTTATTCTCAAGGGTAAAAAAATGTGAGAGGTTGGTTGTAGAAAATGAAGATTAGGGATCATGATGTAATCCATTGATTTTGTATTGGGTAAATGCTCCTTATGGACCAGTGCGGTTTTAATTGATTAGGGAGGGCCATATTTAAATTGATTTCCCCCCTCATTTTGGGATCTAGAATAGGAAGAAAAGTCAGCCTTCTCCAATTCTCATTCATCAATTTGCTACAATATAATAATAGTTTTAAGGGGATCTCTCGAAATTCCCTATAAGCATACAACAATTAAACTCTATATTTCCAAGAAGGGGTGAATTGGGTTATTGTCTAATAATACGGAATTTAAAATCTTTACTGATTTTAACTTATTTTACCGATTTAGCTCATGTAGATTTTCTCAATTTCAATATATCACATATATGCAAGTTTCTAAACAATAAGCACGTATATAAATGAAAACTTGCAATAAGTAAAGAGTTAGGGATAGAGAAAATAACACCGTGATTTATAGTGGTTCGGCCAACAATGCCTACGTCCACTCCCCCATGCCGCGTGTCACGGTCTTAACTTAAGGTTAGGACGTTCAGTCACGTTGTAAAGGAGCTCATGTTTTGAGACATCAGTTTAAGGTCGTTAAGGGTTATATGTACCCTTCATGTACCCTTGTACTGGTGAGATTTCATTTGTGAGGTCTTATTCGGAAGTTTGCCTGGAGAATTAGAAACATGCTCGCTTGCCGCTAGCCGCCAGCGTAGTATTGTGGTTTTGTGAAGGAGCTTATGTTCCAGAGTGCCGGATTGAGCAAGCTCCAAGTCCAAAGTAACTCTCATGGGCATATGTACTGGAGATATTTCGCCTGTGAGGTCCCGTTCTAAAATTTGTCGGGAGATTTAGAGATACGCTGTTTGCCGCTAGCCGCTAGCGTAGTTTTGGTGCATTGTGAAGGACCTTATGTTTTGGAGTGCCGGATTGAACTCACTCTAGGTCCTAAGTATCTCTCATGGGCATATGTACTGGGGAGATTTTGCTCGTGAGGTCTCGTTTGAAAGTTTGTCGGGAGAATTAGAGATATGCTAGCTTGAAGCTAGACGTTGGCCTAGTTTGGGGCATTGTGAAGGAGCTAACGTGCCGGGGAGCCGGATCGAGTTGGACCATGTTCATAAGTGAATCTTATGGTAACTTGTACTGGGAAAATTTCAGCCACATAGTTAGATTTCGAGATTTGCCGGGAGATTTTGGCAGTGTGCCCACTTTTGGGCTTTACCGGGCACTTTGCCTCAACAATGGAGGTGTTGTGGAAAACCATCAAGATGAGCTCATTTGGGGACGAGATTTTAATCCAAATTCACTTATATTATGGCTTATTGACTCGCAGAAAGAGTTCCCAGAAACTCCTCTTAATATAGATTTTAGAGGGGGTGTGACAACTCAAACGCTAGGTGTGTATACTGGTGAAACATGTGCAATATCTCTAAAACCTCTTTAGGGGGAAGCCTAGGTGAACCTTGGGGGTGGCCAAGGGGGCTTCGGTGGTCTAGGGGATTTAGTCGTGAACCCTCTCGCCCTTAGATATGATTGGGACAATGGTGTATTGTCGAGATTGTGTTGGATGGAAAATGCCATATTTTTATATCCGATTGTGCCATTTGAGTGTCGGGTTCTGGTGTAGTGCAGAACCGCATGTGTATGCTTCGAGATAGCTTGTGAGCTTTCATAATTCATTATATTTAGGGGTGTGCATTAATCGGTTTTAACCGATTAACCGAACCGTTCCGACCCATTTTTTTAATACGGTTCGGTTAATTCAGTTAAATCGGTTATTGCGGTTAAATTTTTTAACTTTTTTGGTTATTCGGTTCGGTTACGGTTATGAGATTCGTATAACCGAACCGACCGATTAACCGAAATTAAACCATATATATAGATATATTTAATCAAATGTTAGTTAGAATCAATATTTTTAGAATCGGATATGTGATTGAATTAGTGATCCAAAAAATTTAATGTGTCAGTGGTTCGACCGGTTGAAACGTTCCAAAAAATCGGTAGAACCGAACTACATCATATATAATTTTACTAATTAAAAATTATAAAAAATATTAAATTTTAATTTATTGGATTGGTTAATAACCGAATTAACCATAACCGACCGAAATATAATGGTTAATTGGTTAATGGTTATGTATCATAAATTGGTTAAATCGGTCACACTTTTATTTAACCGAAAGTTTCGGTTATGGTTAAAAAATCAAGGATTAACCGACCAAATCGACCGATGCACACCCCTAATTATATTACTGGTCTGTAGCCTCCCAAAAATGAGAATTTGGGTACAGAGGCTTCGTGTAGGCTGACTTACACGGGACATGTCTCTTAATAAGTGCCGCATGTGCCCTTTTTCCGTTAAGGAAAAAATCAGCCCGTGACAGTTGGTATCAGAGCCCTAGGTTGGGCACGTGGAAAGTCTACGGATGTGAGTAGATGTTATTGAGACGATGTGAACATCGTAAGGCTAGTGTGACGCCTCGGTAGAAAAACGGCTCGATAGGAAGCCGCGAGAGTGCGTGTTGGTACACGCGGGGAAATGTAAATCCCCAGTTGAGATGAATTGATGTGAGACAATATGAGAGCACATGAGAAGTGCTAGTTTCATATGAGGTTGGCTCAGATGTAGCCAAAATATTCGAGAGAGACCCGAAATGGATGTGAAACTTGTCTACAAGAGACAATCAAGTGGTTTATACACCGTGAAGATGTGAGAGATATTTGGGATTTACGAGAAACATCACGAGGGTGCCGATGGGATATTGGCAAGAGTATATGTGTTCATGAGAACCCGATGTGGGGTTGATTGAAGTTGGGAATGATTCAAAAAGGCGTGAAACCCTTTTCCACTGGCAGTTGGATGCCATAACTTGATGGGAAAGTCGAGATGAGTAAGCCCTCTCGTGTGAGGCAACGATAAGAATCAGGTATGAACCCGATGGTCCGTGTGAGTAATTTGGAAGTGTTTTATCGAGTAAAACCTTCGTAAGGCTATTAGTAATGAGTTGATTGGATTCCTGCGAGTCGGAATGCCATTAGATTAAGGCTACAAGTAATGAATTGATTGCATTCTCGTGAGTGGGAATACCATTAGCTTAAGGCTACGAGTAACGAGTTGTGTGGATTCTCTAGAGTGTGAATGCCTTCAGCTCAAGATTATGAGTAACAAGTTGTTTGGATTCCCACGAGTGGGAATGCCTTCAACTCAAGGCTACGAGTAACGAGTTGTGGGGACTCATGTGAGTGGGAATGCCAACAAAAGTATGATGGCTTGAGATAGACCAAAGTAAAAGTGGGGGAGTGAGCCTGAAATGAGTCATGTATCTCCGAAGACCCTTATGGAGTGCGATAACCATCGTGTTGGTTACGTTACGATCACGTGAAAATTAGGGGCCGATGTGTTATCGGCAGTGGAATGAGCTGCTCGTAAGGCATAGTGCCTCACGAGTTGGTAATGTAACGAGTTGCTCGGTAAGGTAGAGTGCCTTACGGGTTGGAAGTGCAATGAGTTGCACGTGGGTTGCATGTGAATTGTAATTGTGAGAGATGTGAGTGTGGTCTCGAAAGAGCCGAGATGCATGCGTTTTGGAGAATGCTTATGGCATAATGCGACTACGTGTAGTCGAAATGAGAGTGTATATACCAGTTACACTATGAATGGGCCAAATGTGTGAATTTTGGCTTTGGAGTGAGTTTGAAAATGACGATCACTTTGAGGAAGTTATCTAATGTCGAACAAGGTTTCGTGAAACAACCTTGGGAGTCAGCGTAGATTTGGAAAAAGTGCCAGAGGGGGTAGGAAACACCTTGGGAGTAGAACGAGTTGGCTTGGTGCCTAAGAGTTATAAGGTGAAGTGACCTAGAGTGGTCACGCGGGATGGAGATAATTTATTTACGACAACTGAGTATCGAGACAATTGAGAAGCTCATGACAGAGCAAGTGACCCAGAGTTGAGTGTGAGAATGAGATAGTTGCTAGTGATATGAGAGTAATTACGTGTGTCCCAGAGGGGACTAGTGAGAAATTAGCTACAACATAGGCTAATTTGATCGTGTGTGTATTTGTCTTTGGGAGACCCAGTGTACTACGCTGAGCGCCTTAAAGAACGGTAGGCAGAGGGCTAGGGTGAAGAGAACAACCGTTCTATTCATAATCAAAACGAACAGAACCCCTTCATTTTTATAAAAACCCATTCACGTACACGTGTATGGCGCCTTTTTTGTAAGAAGTTGCTGAGTCGAAAATGAAAACTCACGCACAAGAGCGTGTAGAAAGTAGTGACCGAAATCAGAAACACTCATGCACGAGAGTTTGTATGGAGTTGTGACTGAGACTGGACACGAAAACTAATACACAATCACGTATGTGGAGTTGTTCCACATGTAATGATAGGGATTCCTAGAAGCTGCATGAGCAGTATGTCGGGTTGGTGATCCAACCATATACGGGAGCTTGTGTCTAGTGACAAAGTTGAGCCATTATATCGAAAACAAAGACTTCTGTACGAGAGTGTATATGATGTTGTTTTTTAGATATTGTGTTCCAAATTCACTATAAACTTATATAATGTTGCTAATGTGGACATGTAATTTCATTCACTGATATGCAAATGTTATTGAAATGTCTTCGCTGTGTGCATTGTTTATAATAATCGAAAGAGATTCGTGATCAAATATAATTTGAACAACCCTCAATTTATGTCATCGTCGAGGACGCTGATGAATGAAGTGGGGGAGGATGTAACGGTCTTAACTTAAGGATATGACGTTTAGTCATGTTTTAAAAGAGCTCATGTTTCGGGATATCAGTTTAAGGTCGTTAAGGGTTATATATACCTTTCATGTACCATTGTACTGGTGAGATTTCATTTGTGAGGTCTTATTCAGATGTTTTCCTGGAGAATTAGAAACATGCTCGCTTGCCGCTAGCGTAGTATTGTGGTTTTGTGAAGGAGCTTATGTTCCAGAGTGCCGGATTGAGCTAGCTCCAAGTCCAAAGTAACTCTCATAGGCATATATACTGGAGATATTTCACCCGTGAGGTCCCGTTCTAAATTTTGTCAAGAGATTTAGAGATACGATGTTTGCCGCTAGCTAGCGTAGTTTTGGTGCATTGTGAATGACCTTATGTAGAAGTGCCGGATTGAGCTCACTCTAGGTCATAAGTATCTCTCATGGGCATATGTACCTGGGAGATTTCGCCCGTGAAGTCTCATTTATAGGGAGAATTAGAGATATGCTAGCTTGAAGCTAGACGTTGGCCTAGTTTGGGGCATTGTGAAGGAGCTAACGTGCCGGGGAGCCAGATCGATTTGGACCAAGTTCATAAGTGAATCTTATGGTCACTTGTACTGGGAAAATTTCAGCCCCTGAGTTAGATTTTGAGATTTGCCGGGAGATTTTGGCAGTGTGCCCACTTTTGGGCCTTACTGGGCACTTTGCCGCAACAATGGGGGTGTTGTGGAAAACCATCAAGACGAGCTCATTTGGGGACAAGATTTTAACCCAAAGTCACTTATATTATGGCTTATTTACTCGAAGAAATAGTTCCCGAAAAATCCTCTTAATATAGATTTTAGAAGGGGTGTGACAACTCAAGCGCCATGTGTGTATACTGGTGAAACATGAGCAATGTCTCCAAAACCTCTTTAGGGGGGAAGCCTAGGTGAACCTTGGGGTGGCCAAGGGGGCTTCGGTGGTCTAGGGACTTTATCCGTGAACCCTCTCGCCCTTAGATATGGTTGGGACAATGGTGTATTGTCGGGATTGTGTTGGATGGAAAATGCTATATTTTTATATCCGGTTGTGCCATTTGAGTTTCAGGTCTTGGTGTAGTGCGGGCCCGCATGTGTATGCTTCAAGATAGCTTGTGAGTTTTCGTAATTCATTATATTATGGGTCTATAGCCTCCTAAAAATGAGAATTTTGGTATAGAGGCTTCATGTAGGCTGACTTACACGGGACGTGTCCCTTGGTAAGTGCCGCACATGCTTTTTTTCCGTTAAGAAAAAAGTCAGCCCGTGACACCGCGCTTGAAGATTTCCACTATCAACCGAGTTTTTCGTGGCTCACCCGCAACCAATAGTTTTACTCACTAGGTTCACTCCAAACCTTTACACTTCGAGTTTTAGATAAAGACTCACTCACAAACCTCTTACAAGTATTTGAATAAAATATTTACAAATACACTTGTTCACTCACAAAGATTCTAAATGTAAGTTGTTTACCCAAGTGTTCTAAGCTCACTACTAATGAATATGAAGATGAGTGTGTGAGCTTGATGTATGAGAGTGTATGAATATGAGGGTTTATAAAACTCTTTGTTTTTGCCTTCGAATAAAATGTATGAAGGTTCAAGATCAGTTGAAAAAATGAAATTGGGGCTCAATTTATAGTAAAATGAAAACTGTCCAAACTACCATGTTAGAGACCGGTATGCCGGTCTGGCAAAGCAACGGCTCTCAACGACTATATTATCGTTTGAATATACCCGTTGGGACATGTATGGTAACCGGTATGGGGACCGATATTGTCCTCACCGGTTCCAGTGAGCTTGCAAAATCATAAGGCTCACTAGTATGTACACAAGTATGGCTCTTGCTTTCAGTAAGCATGTAAAGGTAAGGCTCACCGGTATGGTGATCGGTATGGTGCATGTCGATTTCAGTGGCTATGCAATCTCCGGGAAGACTGGTATGGTAGGCCGGTATGGCACCGGTATGGGATGTGCCGGTTCCAGAGAGCTTGCAAACAGAGCAGGTCCACCAGTATGGTATCGGTATACCGGTCTCAATACAAAATACATGATTTGAAGGTTTAAAATATTTTATACATGACCCTAATGCATCTATATGAATGTGCATGTGTCCTATGAGCTTAGATACTTAGATAAACAATTCTCATTACATATAAAGCTTTAAGATAAGATTAAACAAGATTTTCTTCATTTTACCGCTAGTCTTCACATTCACGCTCTTCACCACCAATGTGTTTCGACATATTTTTATAATGTCTCGCTAATGTGCGTCGAAGACTTCAAATGTTGACATCATCAAAATCCATCTTGAGAATATGTCGCTAATAATCTCCCACTTTTTGATGATGGCAACCTTTACAACTTGTGAAGCTTTGAGAGTACAAATTATTGACGATTTTACCCCGTCAATATTAGCTCCCCCTCAATGTGTGTCTCCAATAAATCTACAATACTTAGACAAACACATTAATACACATTTGCTCCCCCTTAATATAGGAGTGATGGTAACATAAGTTTAAATCTCATTCCTATGATTTCTCCCATTTTATTATCAAAAAGAGTGGAGAAGTAATAATTAATCAATAATGAGATACTGATTTAAGATGTGCAATAAACATATGAAAAATTTATCAAAATGCACACTTGGCCATAAAAAAATACATAAAACAGAAAATGTAGATAGATGTAGGCAATATTCATTTCATAAAAAAATCATAAGTAGCGAAAACCATGAACATTCACCAAAATACATCCAAAATATGTAAAAACATGTAGGTCATAGCGATAAGCTAGAGATCTCTAGTAAATGAATCGATCTTCTTATCCATGGAGTCTAGGCATTGTTCCACTCTAGTGCTGAATGTAGTGAACGAAGTGGAGAGCTGGGTGATATTTATGGAGAAAGTGCCTAGATTGTCTGCTAGAGAATCAAGTCGAGCCATAACAAGGTTGTGCTGCTCATCCGTAGATGGTCTAGAACGTGATGGTCATGCTGCCTCAGTTTCTGCAATGTTGGCTTCCTCATCAGAATCAGCGACACCAATCGTTCTTGGTTTTTTGGAAATGAAGGCTTCATGAGCTCTGTTCTTGGGCTTCATACGCCAACTACCGTCGAATTTTTCCCACTGTTTGGCATGAAATGTAGCTAAAGTAATCTGTTGGTGTGGAGTGACAATGGATTTTGGCTCATCATGAATGATTTGAACATGATATTTTTGGAGAAGTTATGTGATCAGAGAGCCGTAAGAGAGACTCTGCTGGGGATGAGAACGGGCGGTTTGCATGTATTGACAAACCATAAACCCTATGTCTATGGGTACGTCTAGATCGAGGGATCCGATGACTCAGATATCTAAAAGATTAACAATATCAATATGACCTTTACGTGGTAAGATAATACATTTGATGATTTCAGTGAGAACTTGCATATCAAAACCTAAGTCAATCTTTCCGGATATGGATGAGGGACGATGGCGTCTTTTTGCACAAATTTCATAACTCCGGCTCCAGAGATGCACTCAAGTTGACGGAAGGCTCTATATGAGGAGGCATAAATAGGTCTATTGTTTGAGGTTCGAATGAGACGGTTAACAGTGTTGGGAGTGACGGTGAAATGAGTTATGTTAACTATTGTCCTAAAGGCTCTTTGAGTACTAATGGGAAATTCCATATTGGTGTAAAATACTTTGACAAGGTTTGGATAGATAGGATTACACATTTGACAAAAGGGAGAAAGTTCGTGATTTTGAAGAATTAAGTGACACGAAAAATTGGTCAAATCGGCGAGATCGCAAAAATAAGCACTTTATTTTTATTAATTTCATTATAAATCCTCTTTTGGCTATCATTTGTAAAGTACTGATCAGGATAAAGCTCAGGGTCCATTTTGTAAAAAGTGCGAAATTTTGGGGTTTTTGTGCAAAAAGAGTAAAATTTTGAGGTTTTTCAAAAACGACGGAATCGATCTAAAAAAGTGGTGGATATAGGTTCTAAACACGTCCTAGAGCGATTTTGAAAAAGAAATTTTACCAAAAACAACCTAAAATGACCAAATCTAACAAATTTATTTCTAGGGTTTACAAAACCTAAAAATTATAAATTTAATAATCTAAAGAGTAATAATCGAAAATAATGACCAAGATAGAGTGCATAGAAGTCGAAATTACCTTAGGAGTGAATGCAAGGTGGAATAAGATTATTTGAGAGAGAGTTGAGAGAGATAGGGGCGAAATGGCGAGTGAGGATCGCGTCTGATGTTTTAAATTCATGAGACTAGTATATTGACCGATATGCCGGTATCCAAGACCAGTAAACGCATCGCCAGACTAGTAAGCGTTGCTCGAGATCGGTATACCGGTCCCAGAAGGGTCGCGAAGATGTATCTCAGTGTTTTATCGACAAAATGGCCCCAAAAATAAATTTTTTAAGCATTTTTAATGATTGCACAAGTTATTTATTAACTTAATGAGATCCATTAATCACTCAAAACAAACAATTCATATCAAAATGAAACACATTATGCATAATATCATTCAATACTTATAAATAGGCAATCAAACCATATTTCATTCATTTAATGCAATAATGCCTAATTACTAACATGCTTCAAAATTTAAATCAATTCATATTTATTGAAATAAGCATACATATTGGAGGAAACGGTACCAATATTTCCATAAATATGGATTTTACCTATTACCGTTGTCATCTGGTGACAAATCCACAAATTATCCAAATTCATTCATTTTTGAGGATTTTGATATTTTTTCTTTGTTGAGCTCTTCCCTCATCTCTTTTGAGTCTTTGGGATCAATTGTATTTCTCATTGATTGACCATTCCCAAAACTCCCACTACAAAATTATTTATGTGCATTTTGGTACCCAAATTTTCTTGGGTCCATGGGGGTTAATTTTGATTCTTTGGGGAATCCATGCATTTACATTCACATTGTTGTTCATGCACTCAAATATTTTGTGTCCTTTCTTATTGCATGCATGACATGTGATATTTTCATTAATAGGAACATTTGCATGCGAATTGGATGCCTTAACAAAATAGTTCTTCAAAAATTTTCTTTTAATGTAAGGCCTATATCATAATCCTTCCTTTTTAAAAGTACATTTTTGGGATCCAATTAACATATTAAAATTTTTATCTTTTGTTACAATATTATGCAAATCTATAACATTTTTATTTAATGCAATAACATATTAAATTTTTTATCTTTTGTTAATGTAGACACTGCATTTTTGCATAATGCCCAGTGATGAGCCTCGTATGGAGGCACTACCCGATAAGTTGCGGGAAACAGATGTTGGAAGGGAAAATTATGAATTTAATAGCTCGTCAAATTTAAATTCGCTAGTTAGCCGCGGGTTCGCTTAGTCAATTCATGTTTCAAACTTTAATCTTGACCTAAAACCCCCGCACCCATCCAAAGCCCGTACACACCCATCCAAAGCCCATATGTACCCATTCAAAACCCTACCACGACCAAGAAACCCTAACCCTAGCTCACCACTATATAAAGACCACTAAACTAAACCCTAATAGAGGCAGCCCCAACCAATTCACTCACACCAAAACAAACATGCAATGAAACCCTAAACTGATATCTCACTTCACGCCGTCTAGCCTCTCTCTTCCCTCTCTTCTTTCTTCTCCAACAACTCCACTCACGGCGAAGAAAAAAACAAAAAAGACAAAAACCCTAAGCTCTATCCCAATCTCTATATTCTCTCTTCTTCCCATCAAACTCTCGGAAGCCCTAACTCCTTCTTGGCTCTCTCTCACTATACACCGACCGACTAACGAAAACACCTCACGCAACCCCCACCAATGTACTGGACACAAAGAAATGAAACCCTAATCTCTATTGGCCACACTCCCCAGGCTAAACACAGCTCCACAAACCGTGAACCACGATCACGACAAAACCCTTCACGCCACTCTCCTTCACGCCACTCACAAACAATACACATATGCACCACACACATAGGTCAACCGACACACACACACGTCCCTTCTTCATGCAACAAACTCTCCACGCCACTCACAATCAAGACAAGACACACACGGATGACACTTCAAAAGACACGGCACACACAGACTAAACTCACAAAACTCACCCAAGCCACTCACGGCTCCTTCACGGCAACCAAAACCACTCACAAGGTACACAAAATTCAGCCACAAACCCACACACACTGACCGACTGAAACAAGAAACAAAGCAGTAGCCATAAACCAACGAACCTCCTTCATAAATCACAAAAATGTAGCCACACACTCGCACGACAATACAAATAAACCCCAAAGCAAACTGACACAAAGACTGGCCACCAAGTAAACAAGATACAAACAACCACCCATTAAGACCAAGCCACCGAACAAACCAAGATAGCCGAAAAACATCAACTAAAATAAGCCAACTAACCGACCAAACCATCATCAAATTAAGCGATACAGCAGCCCCTTTACCGAGCCTACAAACTTCCCCCATAACCGAACAAAATAGCCCATGAAAACAGTCAAAAAACAATCACTGAAACACCAAAAAACGGTCCCAAAATACAGCCAAAACAGTGAACTAAAACAGCCACTGAAAACAGTCCAGAAATAGTCCATGAACCTCCGAAACAGTCCAAAAATCACCCCAAAATAGTCCCGAATCAGCCCCCAAAATAGTCTAAAAAATCATCCAAAAACAGCAGCAGAAAACGCAGAAAAACAGCAGCATAAAACGCAGGAAAATAGCGGGTAAAAATAGAGAAAATAGCTAGCAGAAACAGTGAACCAGACAAAATAGCGGAAATGTTAACCCTTCCGACGATGTCCCAACGCACTCCCGAGAAGCGACTTAAAAGGTAAGACCTGAGGGCACCCTTTATTATATTTTATTTTGTCGTCCTGGAAACGGCATGCTTGGTTGGACGTGGAATACGTCCAATCGGGTATGCGAGGTCCTACATTGAAAACGGCCAAATTCTTTGGTCACATATTTATTATTCCGCATTTATTTCATATTATTAGTCTATTATTATTTCGCATTTAATTTACGTTTATTGTTGTTTTATTGTTCCGCATTTGTTTTGTGTTATTTATCTTCCTTGTTATTTCGTATATTTGTCTCTTCGGTTATTTATTGTTATATGCATTATCATATTTCATGTATGTCAACATTGGGTTAATGATTGCGTTGTGTTAATGATTGCGTGTTATCCCTTGCGGTATATCGGATGGAAACCCAGACATAAATTCCATAGCCGAATCCGAATGGACGGTAGTGCGGTCTGTACATGGGATACAACTCCACGTACCGCTTGAGAAACACTCATGCATGTGTTTATGTCATTATAGATGTCGTTTTTGTAATCTCGCTCGAACGCATTCCCGAACGCCACACGAACATATGCATTCTGCCTCACTCCGTTCGAACACGTTTACGAATGCTACTCGAACGCATGCATTCGGCCTTACCCCATTCGAACGCGTTTATGTCTCATTTCCGTTCGAACGCGTTTCTGAACGCTACTCGAACGCACATGCATTCTGTTTTACCATGCCTCAGACTTTATCCCGCTCGAACGTGTTTTCAAACGCTATACGAACGTGAACATTCTGTTTACCGTTCGAACGCGTTTCCGAACGCTGGACGAACACACATACAGTGAACAGACCTCATTTCATCATATTTCATGCATGTTTGCTTCTTTGGTCATTTCATTTGTATTACGTATCTAATTATCCGCTTTTATTATTAATACTTTTATAGTTGTTATTAGTTACGTTATTGCGCTTCATTGTTTAATATGTCTATGAAATTATGCAATTGTCTTTCTTTTTATTTATTTACGTTTATGGGGGTGCAATGTGTGTTGATTACATTATCTTGCATGTGTTGCATAAGACTTGATTATACTATTGCATAAATCTTTTTTTTCATTACAATTGGCATAAGTAAGGGACCATTCCGAACCCAACGGTTTGAGGTCTTCCATTGCGAGGGGTGAGTGCGGCCTTAAATCATTTCCCAGTTCACACTGGGTGGCGACTCCATTTTATTTCTCCGGTTTAGTCCCCCGCGGACTACTCTGTACTCCCGACCGGGCCGCGAGCCCGGGCAGCGTCGTCGTGTCTACAGTCTGGCGACTCCACTGGGGATAGAGAATCGGCCTCGAAATAATGTCTTGTAATGTTTGTGATTTTTACTTTAGTTAACCGTGTCTCATATATTTTGCATACCATTTCTTACCTCGATGGCATCATGTATCGTGAAGTCGTTTTCGCTCGAAGCAGAGAATCGTTATATGGTATCATCACTCGTTGGCACGTACCTTAGGGTATAAAAAGGAGCGTTACCTTGAGTGGGGAGACCTAGTTGTGGGCAACCCTTCGCCAGAGGGAGCCTTTATCTATATCCTTATAAAACCGCATGTGAACCATAGTTGTATGACATATAGAAGCCACCCTTTTATACTTGTGTTTGGGACCATCATCATTTGGATCGAGTTGGACTTCTCGTCATAAGATACGAACTTGTTGGGCTATTTAAACTGCGACGAGTTTATGTCTTATGACGATTGGGACAAAAGCTTCCAAAATATCAATGGGCCACTTTGTGTTTGGGCCTCATATCATTTGAAGTTGTTTAGCCACGTTATTGCAAAAGTGTAAACATGTTGGGCCTTTTTCAACTGACAAGTTTGCACCTCGCAATAATATGATTGAATGCTTTGAAATGATAATGGACCAACTTGTATGAAAACCTTGATGGACTTAGAAAATCCAATCATGATATAAATATGCTAGAAGCATGAGTCCGATATCCACATTGGCTTTCATCCAGGAAGGATACGCCTTGTTACGACATATTTATGGCTTTCATCCAGGAAGGATACGCCTGTTACGACATATTTATTTATTTTGGATACCTCCAAGTCCATCCCTATGACCGTGATCACCGAAGGCCCAATTTATCGTTTCTAGATAATGGCACGATCCCCATAATAGACTTAGTCCATGTTGTAAATGGGCGATCTTTGTCTTTTACCGATGGAAAGGGACTGAGGTAGCCAAGGTTCGCCTTTGTAGAATAGGAGAGAACGATTTTGTGTACCCCACATTGGTGCATAAAATAAGTCATACATAGGACATAAATGGACTTACCACGAGTGTGGGAGATATAAGGTCGAAGGATATATGTTGTTTTGATAACCATTTGCATCTCATGCATACACGCATCATGTTAACCCCTGTGTCTTAAAAGCCATCATAGATATCCGTTGGGTTAGAAAAAAAAAGACTTGTCAATAAGAGTTTAGCAAACATGGATATTGGGGAAAAGGAAACCGAGGAACAGAAAAATTTACGGCAATGATAAAAAGACCATTGTGAAAAAAAAAGGAAAATAAAAAAAAAAAGAAAAAATAAAAAAAAATAAAAAAAAATAAAAAAAAAAAGAGAAAGAAAAATTGTTTGATTTTAGTCCTTAATAGTTTGGCATAAGTCCGATGATGAAAATTTTTGCTTTAGGGTGAAATCTTAGAAACGATAACCCTTGATGTGCTTTTATCTGATACTTTGAGTAATTGATCTATGTTAGACTCGTAAGCACTTGATTATGGTTCTTAGCAGTGAAAACCTAAGTAGTTAGCAAAGTGACTAGTTGAGGAAATTGTAGGTCGGTGAATGACCGTTCGCCTAAATGTCCATTCTGATTTGCTTGTGTTATGATGTGTGGTATGGTTGAAAATAAAAGAAAAGTCTCTAAAGAAAAGAATTAAACCACCTATAACCGATAAACGTGAAGCTACCCATAGGCGAGTATTAGGACCACCATGAGGAGAAATGCTACCTTAAAGGGTAGGTGTGTTGAAAAAAAAAAAAAAAAAAAAAAAAAAAAAGATAGACAAAAGAGAAAGAAAACCATACCACATTGAGCACAGAAAAGCAACTGCAGGGCATAATTGAGACATCTAGGTTGGTTTGACCCATCGATCCCAATTTTTTAACGAAATCATTGAGTTGGCTTACTTGGGGACGAATCTGCAAAAGAACCTTTGCACACATACACTTTGAGTCTAGCTTAGATCATTTATTCAAAAACTCGGATTTGAGTTGCATTGAGTGTTTTGAAGGTTCTCTGGTTTCATTACTGGGCATTCCTTGAGGACAATAATAAGTATAACTTTTGGGACTATTTCGTAGCATGTAATATAATATGTTGATATGGAATACCACATCACGTGGTCCACATTGACCTAGTGCAAACAGCGGAGAGCGGAAAGCTAAATCAAATCTGGGGGAGACCAGTCTACCACCTTGCGAATAGGGACATAACGGAATCTTGAGCCATGAGACAAAAGAGAACTGAACAATCACCAGAAAAGAACCGGCGGAAGGAAATTATAAGCAGACCCAGGGGGTGACCAGAGACATTTATAGGCAAATGGCACCAAGGTGCACAAGGAAGGCCTAACCCATTGGAATAGTAAATACATCCATGCATACATGTATACACATCACATACACACATTTTTTGTTATGTTTTTGTTCTCATGTTTTGAAGAAAATGAAAAAGTGGCAAAGACAAGCAGTTTCGGGAATGAATCCCAGGGTCGAGGCCCACACTATCAGCAGTTTTAGGGAATGGATCCTAGGGCCGAGGCCCAGCAGTTCGGGAACGGATCCCAGGGCCGAGGCCCACGTTATCAGCAGTTTCGGGAATGGATCCCAGGGTCGAGGCCCACACTATCAGCAGTTTTGTGGAATGAATCTCAGGGTCGAGGCCCACGTTATCAGCTGTTTCAGGAATGGATCCAAGGGTCGAGGCCCACACTATCAGTAGTTTTGGGGAATGAATCACAGGGTCGAGGCCCACATTATCAGCAGTTTTAGGAACGGATCTCAGGGCCGAGGCCCACATTATCAGCAGTTCGGGAATGGATCCTAGGGCCGAGGCCCGCATTATCAATAGTTTCGGGAATGGATCACAGGGTCGAGGCCCATACTATCAGTAGTTTCGGGAATGAATCTCAGGGTCGAGGCCCACATTATCAGTAGTTTTCGGGAATGAATCCCAGGGTCGAGGCCCACACTGTCAGCAGTTTCGGGAATGAATCCTAGGGTCGAGGCCCACATTATCAGCAGTTTCGGGAATAAAGCCAACTCTCAACACAGTCAGGGAACAAAGCCCACATTCAGTTCAGTTCGGGAATAAAGCCAACATAATCAGCACTATTCGGGAACAAATCCCATATTCAGTACAACTCAGTATCGGTTCGGGAATGGACCACCTCATACAGTAACAGTTCAGGAATGGACCACCTCATAGTAATGGTTCGAGAATGGACCACCTCATACAGTAACTGTTCGGGAATGGACCACCTCACAGTAACGGTTCGGGAATGGACCACCTCACAGTAACGGTTCGGGAATGGACCACCTCACAGTAATGGTTCGGGAATGAACCACGCCACACAGTAGCGGTTTGGGAATAGACCACCTCACAATAACGGTTCGGGAATAGACCACCTCATAGTAATGATTCGGGAATGAACCACGCCACACAGTAATGGTTCGGGAATGGACCACCTCACAGTAACGGTTCGGTAATGGACCACCTCATTCAGTAACGGTTCGGGAATGGACCACCTCATTCAGTAACGGTTTGGGAATTGACCACCTCATAGTAACGGTTCGGGAATGGACCACCTAATACAGTAACGGTTCAGGAATGGACCACATCACAGTAACGGTTCAGAAATGGACCACCTCACACAGTAACGGTTCAGGAATGGACCACCTCACAGTAACGGTTCAGGAATGGACCACCTCTCACCAACTCAGTTCGGTAATGAACCCTAGAGATCGCAGCATCTTGCAGAGATGAACCTTGGGGGTCGCAGCACCTCACCACCATCAATTCAGTTTGAAGCATCTCAGAATAACAGGTAAGTTAAGCAACAGCTAGCGAGCCAGGTAGGTAAAAATGCATGCATGACTTTGATAGGATTATCACTATCACAACTGCACAAGTCCCATCAAAGTGGGGGCGACTGTAGATACTGTATTTTTACATAATGCCCAATGATGAGCCTCGTATGGAGGCACTACCCGATAAGTTGCGGAAGTTGCGGGAAACAGACGCCGAAGGGAAAATTCTGAAATTAATAGCTCGTTAAATTTAAAATCGCTAGTTAGCCGCGGGTTCGCTTAGTCAATTCCTGTTTCAAACTTTAATCTTGACCCAAAACCCCCCGCACTCATCCAAAGCCCATACGCACCCATCCAAAGCCCATATGTACCCATTCAAAACCCTAACACAACCAAGAAACCCTAACTCTAGCTCACCAATATAAAGACCACTAAACTAAACCCTAATAGAGGCAGCCCCCACCAATTCACTCACGCCAAAACAAACATGCAATGAAACCCTAAACTGATATCTCCCTTCACGCCCTCTAGCCTCTCTCTTCTTTCTCTCATTTCTTCTCCAACAACTCCATTCACGGGGAAGATAAAAACAAAAAAGATAAAAACCCTAACCTCTCTCCTACTCTCTCTATTCTCTCTTCTTCCCATCAAACTCTCGGCAACCCTAACTCCTTCTTGACTCTTTCTTACTACACACCGACCGACTAACGACAACACCTCACGCAACCCCCACCAATGCACTGGACACAAAGAAATGAAACTCTAATCTCTCTTGGCCACTCTCCCTACGCTAAACACAGCTCCACAAGTCGTGAACCACAATCACTACAAAACCCTTCACGCCACTAAGGATGGCAACGGGCCGGGCTCGGGCCGGGCTTATCAAAGCCCGGCCCGGGCCCGGGCCTGATTTTTTAATTATAAATAATATTATTTTAAGCCCGGATCCGATTTTTTTATAATAAAAAATTATAAATATAAAAAATTTATTATAAAAATATATATATTTTATGAATAAAATATTTATTTATTTATTTTAAGCCTGGATCTGATTTTTTTATTATAAAAATTTATATATTTCATAAATTAAAATATTTATTTATTTATTTTAAGCCCGGGCCGGGCTCAGGCTTTTTGGGTGAAGCCCGGCCCGGGCTCGTGTTACCCCGGGCCGGGCCGGGCTTCGAGCTTTTCTGCCACCCCTACACGCCACTCTCTTTCACGCCACTCACAAACAAGACACATAGGCACCACACACATAGGTCAACCGACACACACACACACATCCCTCCTTCATGCATCAAACTCTCCACGCCACTCACAAACAAGACAAGACACGCACGGCTGACACTTCAAAAGACACGGTACACACAGACTCAACTCACAAAACTCACCCAAGCCAGTCACGGCTCCTTCACGGCAACCAAAACCACTCACAAGGTACACACAAATATGCCACAAACCCACACACACTGACCGATTGAAACAAGAAACAAAGCAGTAGCCATAAACCAACGAACCCCCTTCACAAATCACAAAACATGTAGCCACACACTCACACGACAATACAAATAAACCCCAAACCAAACCGACACAAAGACTGCCCACCAAGTAAACAAGATACAAACAGCCACCCATTTAGACCAAGCCACCGAACAAACCAAGACAGCCGAAAAACATCAACTAAAATAAGCCACCTAACCGACCAAACCATCATCAAATTAAGCCATACATCAGCCCCTTTACCGAGCCAACAAACTGCCCCATAACCGAACAAAATAGCCCAAAATAGCCCCTGAAAATAGTCCAAAAATAATCCATGAAACACCCAAAAATGGTCCCAAAATACATCCAAAATAGTGAGCTAAAACAGCCCCTGAAAACAGTCCAGAAACAGTCCCTGAACCTTCGAAACAGTCCAAAAATCACCCCAAAATAGTCCCGAATCAGCCCCCAAAATAGTCTTAAAAATCATCCCAAAACGCAGAAAACGCAGGAAAACAGCGGGTAAAAACAGAGAAAATAGCGAGTAGAAATAGTGAACCAGACAAAACAGCAGAAATGTTAACCCTTCCGGCGACGTCCCAACACACTCCCGAGAAGCGACTTAAAAGGTAAGACCTGAGGACACCTTTTATTATATTTTATTTTGTCGTCCTGGAAACGGCATGCTTGGTTGGACGTGGAATACGTCCAACCGGGTATGCGAAGTCCTACATTGAGAACAGCCAAATTCTTTGGTCACATATTTATTATTTCGCATTTAATTTACGTTTATTGTTGTTTTATTGTTCCGCATTTGTTTTGTGTTATTTATCTTCCTTGTTATTTCGTATATTTGTCTCTTCGGTTATTTATTGTTATATGCATTATCATATTTCATGTATGTCAACATTGGGTTAATGATTGTGTTGTGTTAATGATTGCGTGTTATCCCTTGCGGTATATCGGATGGAAACCCAGACATAAATTCCATAGCCGAATCCGAATGGACGGTAGTGCGGTCTGTACATGGGATACAACTCCACGTACCGCTTGAGAAACACTCATGCATGTGTTTATGTCATTATAGATGTCGTTTTTGTAATCTCGCTCGAACGCATTCCCGAACGCCACACGAACATATGCATTCTGCCTCACTCCGTTCAAACGCGTTTACGAATGCTACTCGAACGCATGCATTCGGCTTTACCCCGTTCAAACACGTTTACGAACGCTACTCGACCGCATGCATTATGTCTCATTTCTGTTCGAACGTGTTTCTGAACGCTACTCAAATGCACATGCATTCTGTTTTACCATGCCTCAGACCTTATCCCGTTCGAACGTGTTTTCAAATGCTATACGAACGTGAACATTTTGTTTACCGTTCGAACGTATTTCCGAACGCTGGACGAACCCACATACAGTGAACAGACCTCATTTCATCATATTTCATGCATGTTTGCTTCTTTGGTCATTTCATTTGTATTACGTATCTAATTATCCGCTTTTATTATTAATACTTTTATAGTTGTTATTAGTTACGTTATTGCGCTTCATTGTTTAATATGTCTATGGAATTATGCATTTGTCTTTCTTTTTATTTATTTACGTTTATGGGTGTGCAATGTGTGTTGATTACATTATCTTGCATGTGTTGCATAAGACTTGATTATACTATTGCATAAATCAGTTTTTCATTACAATTGGCATAAGTAAGGGACCATTCTGAACCCAACGGTTTGAGGTCTTCCCTTGCGAGGGGTGAGTGCGGCCTTAAATCATTTCCCAGTTCACACTGGGTGGCGACTCCATTTTATTTCTCAGGTTTAGTCCCATGCAGACTACTCCGTACTCCCGACCGGGCTGCGAGCCCGGGCAACGTCTACGTGTCTATAGTCACAATATTATGCAAATCTATAACCTTTTTATTTATTGCAATATTTTCATTCAAAATAGATTTGCAATCACATATTTTTGAGATAGATGGCATATTAGATATACTATTTTCAAGTTTTAGTTTTTCATCTTTTAAACATGCAATTTCTTTTTCATGCAATTTATTTTTCTCAACAATTGATGCATGAACATTTATTAGTAATGAATGCTCATTTTTAGTCATTTTATTTTTCTTTTTAAGCAATTCACAAAACTCATGTAATTCATTAAAAACATCAAGTAATTCTTTTCTTTTTCGCTTTCAAAGAAGAAGTCATCATCCTCGATTGTCATAAAAGCGAGATTTGTTCTTTCTTTAATTTCTTCCTCAGATGAGCTGAAGTCGCTATCGCTCTAAGTCGCTATCATTACCTTCTTCTTGGATTTTGCTTTGACCCGGTTTTTCACACTCATAACAAATTAATTTCTTTTGCTTCCATGACCATTTTTCTTCTTTCTTCTCATCCATTCTTGATTTTCCTTTAAGCTTTTCGGATTTGAGGAACTTCTTAAATTTATTTGTCATATGTGCTAATTCATCATCATTATCTTCTTCTTCATGACTTGAACTAGCATCATCCTCTTTTCTCACAAATGACTTAAGGGCTAATCTCTTCTTATTCTTTTCTTTTTCTCCCCTTTGGTCCATCTTGATTTCCATCTCGTATTCTAATAGTTTTCCCACTAAGTCATCCAACTTCAAGGTGTTCATATCGTTTGCTTTTTTTATAGAGGAAATATAACTTTTATATTCCTAGGGAGTGACTGTAGGCAATGCATTTTTACACATAAGTCCCTATGATGAGTCTCATTTTGGAGACACTACCTTTTAAGTCACGGAGGTCACGGAAAACGGACATCGGAAGGGGGAATTCAGAATAAACAAGTTCACTGTCTTCGTTGGTGCTGCGTTCGTTACTTCGTTTGAACGTCAGGCAGATTACGGACGTTCGTGCCTCGTTCGAATTGGCGTTCGAACGGAGTCGGTATTTCTGGTTTTGCTGCTAGCCTCGCACCCCAGCCCAATTAGCCCCCCAAAGCCCATAAAACACATCCCAAATTAAATAAATAAATATTAATTAAAACATTAACTAAATAAGATAATGATTAATTAATTAAATAATTAAATAAAACATATACCAAACATAAAATAAACAATTACCAACTTAAACTAAATCATGCCTAATTTAAATAATTCATATACTAAAATTAAAATAAGATATGCCTAATTAAAATCAATCCTAACCAATTAAAGCCAATCATATATTTGACTTCCTAATCTAATAAGACATCTACCAATTAAAAATATCTTGTCCCCCCTCAATCTTGTATATACAATTCCTATCATTCCTAATTTGGAAACCAAATCTCTTCCTTGTGAAACAAGGACAACCCCTAGCTCTCTTCTATATAAACATGCACTAACCTAGCCAACTCGGAGCTCTCCACTCTCTCTAATACACGCCCAAGACATCAAGACACTCTCCATATCACACGTAAACTACAAAACACAAACAACACACACAACAACCCTTCCCTCACCAAATTAACGAGAACAACACACAGCAGCCCCCTAACCCTTGAAATCAGTCCATGACAGCACCGAAACTACCCCTGAAATCAGTCCCAAACAGCAGCCCAATACCTCCCCAATACCTCCCTAAACACACCAAAACCGTAGCCTAAAAACACCAAAAGAGCACCCAAAACAGTCCACCAAGAACATCAAAACAGTCCACTGAAACAGAAGAATAGGACCTGAAACAGTGAGCTGAAATGGCGAGCAGAAATACAGCGAAAACAACAGCAAAAGACGGAGAACGACGACTCAAAATAGTAAGACAACGAACGAGAACAGTGAACCAGTGAACCGGAAGAGTTGCGGAGCATCCACCCTTCCGACGATCGTGTACCGTACATCTGAGAGGTGATTTAAAAGGTTAGACCTGAAGGTACTTTTTCATTAGTTTATATTCGTTTCTTTTATTATTGAATTCTATTCGCATGAGAGTCGTTTATGGATGCATGTTGTGGCTTGAATGAAATGGAAGAGTGTCGTCTCTTGTGGTATATAGGATGGAAACCCAGACGTAAATTCCGTAGCCGAATCCGAATGGACGGTAGTGCGGTCTGTACTTGGGATACAACTCCACGTACCACTTGAGTAAACGGCACATTCTCTTGTTTTATGTTGCTTTGGTTTATTTATTTCTCGTCACTTGAATTCTGTATGTTGCTTAGTCCTGCATGATTTAATCGAGCGCATGGGCTTAGTAAGTGGAATGAAAGATCCCCTATGGGGAGGGTTTAAAGCTCTTTACCACGATGCTTTGCCGCGCCAGTTGAAGTGTGTCCGATTGAATACAAGATATGTTCAATCGGGCATACTTAGTTTGATATGATCGTCTTTATGTTTGTATGCATGGTTCAATCAAGCGCATGGGCTTAGTAAGTGGAATGAAAGATCCCCTATGGGGAGGGGTTAAAGCCCTTTACCACGATGCTTTGCCGCGCCGGTTGATGTGTGTCCGGTTGAAAGCAAGATACGTTCAATCAGGCATACTTAGTTTGATATGATTGTCTTTATGTTTGTATGCATGATGCGATCGAGCGCATGGGCTTAGTAAGTGCGATGAGAGGTCCTCTAATTGAAGAGGTTAAAATCCTTTACCACGATACTTCGCCGTGCCTCGCATTGTACTATTTGTCATTTATGTATTACGTCTCATTTCATGCATCAGGTCTGTTCCCGTTCGAACGCGTTTACGAACGCAACTCGAACGCGCATGTATTTTGCCTTGTCATGCATCAAGTCTTATTTCTGTTCGAACGCGTTCACAAACGCCATACGAACGTGAGCATTCTGTTTCATTTCCGTTCGAACGCGTTCACAAACGCCATACGAACGTGAGCATTCTGTTTCATTTCCGTTCGAACGCGTTACGAACGCTACTCGAACGAGAACCTTCTGTTTACCATTCGAACGCGTCTACGAACTCTGCACGAACGCACACGGTAAACAAATCCTCTTACATCATATTACGACATGTCCATCTTAGCATATGGTTACACCCCTTTGTACGCTATGCATTTGTATTACCTCTCTAGTTGTCTATTTCTGTTATGCGCCTACAATATTATTTGTCGTCATTTTGATTTCCTTTACATTACACGCAAATGTTACCATGACTGTTTGTGTTTATATTTACATGAATGATTGAATTCTTATGACGTTATGTGCTTGTTGTTGCAAAGGCCTACTTTTGAGCATGTGAATTTGGCAATAAGATTTGGTTTCATGTATGTTAGATGTAAACTATACTTTTAAGCATGTGAATCTAGGATTGTGTTGCACTTGGAAATATATTTCATAGGCTTTGTTGGATTATTGCATAAATCTTTACATTACAAGTTGCATAAGTAAGGGACCATTCCGAACCCAATGGTTTGAGGTCTTCCCTTGCGAGGGGTGAGTGCGGCCTTAAATCTTTGTCCCGGTTCACACGGGTGGCGACTCCCTTATTCTCCGGTTTAGTCCTCCGTTGGCTATTCCGTACTCCCAACTAGGCCCCCGAGCCTGGAACAGCATGCGTCGCCCAGATTCATGTGTTCCCACAGTCTGGCGACTCCACTGGGGATAGAGAATCGGCCCCGAAATAATGCCTTGTAATGTATAGATTTATTCTTTAATTAACCGTGTCTACAAATGTGTGAAATGGGGGTTGTGATCAAAGACATTTTGAGGCTGGGTAATAGTTTGGTGTCTTCCTTCACTCACTACCTTTCTAGAAGGAAAAGCTGCGAAGGCACCTAGATAGCCATCTACTCATAGCCTATTGTGATGGACTAATTTGGAGGACTCGTTGTTTATTCCTGACACCAAGCGATAAGAGCCTAAGAGGCTTGGGTATTTAAGTGAGCCTCGCTCCACCTTCCCTCTGGGGAATCTACAACGGGAAATCCATTTGACAGTCTGTCACACACCATAGCTCATTGGCACGTACTTTAGTGTATAAAAAAGGGTGTGCTCACTTGGTTGCTCGAACCCTTGATTGGGGAGACCTAGTTGTGGGCCATCCTTCGCCGATGAGAGCCTTTGTTCATACTCCCACGAACCCATGCGTAGACCGGGTTGTATAGCCTATAAAAAATATTTCCTTGTGCTTTAGGACCATTATCATTTGGATGAATTGGACTCTTTGTCAAAAATGCGAACTTGCTGGGCCATTTAAACTGGGGCAGGTTCGTATCTTATGACAATTAGGCCCAAAGCTTCTGAAATAATGGTGGGCCACACGGTAGAAGTTATTATTTTATGTTTATAAAATCTTCCTTGTATGCTTATGCTTGGGAACATTGCTATTTGAATCCATCTGGGTCTTTTGTCATGAGATATGGGCTTGTTGGGCCATTTAAACTGGGACAAGAACATATCTTCTGACGATTGGGCCAAAAGGCTTCTAAATAACAATGGGCCATTTTATGATTGTGTTCGGAATATTATCATTTGGATTTAGTTGGGCTCTTTGCCATAAGACATGAACTCGTTGGGCCATTTAAACTGGGACGGGTTCACTCTTATGACAGTTGTCCCAAAAGCTTCTAAAATGATAATAGGCCGATTTGTTTGAGAATTTTAATTGATTTAGTATGTTATATATGTTACATGCATCTCATGCACCCCATGCATACATACATCATGTTAACCCTTGTGTTCTGAAAGCCATCATAGATTCCCGTTGGGTTAGGGAAAATGGAAGACTCACCAGAACACTTGGAACAGACATGAGTGAATCAGATATTGAGGTATCCCGTATGGATCAGTTGGAGAATGGTTTCGCCAAGATTACTGAACAGTTGCAAGCCTTGACTACTGCCATGAAAGATATGGTTGTGCCCCGTGCTGGGGGAAATTCTGAGAATGTAAGGCGCGAAGAGCCTCCGAATGGGTTGGGGGATGATATCCCCACTTTTGATGATGACATAACAGAGTATGAAACATGCAAAGTGATTGGGTCTCAGACAGAATTTCAGAAGCTTCGGGATCAGGTTGAAACAGTTACCCGTAAAATGAGGGGTAAACATGAAGAGTTGTTAGATTATGAGGCAATGACCTTCGGAGAACAGCTGCCAGCTCAGTTTAAAATGCCCGACATGGCCAAGTTTAATGGGAATGGAGACCCAAGAGTCCGTCTGCGGCAATATGTCTCAGTCATGAGTTCAGTGGGCCTATCACAGCGCCAAGTCCAAAAGATGTTTGGGATGTCACTTGAGGGGGCACCTGTGGTTTGGTATCATAGCCTTGAGAAGAAGGTTAAGGAAGATTGGAGGGAACTAGCTGATGCTTTTCTGAAGCAGTATGTCACAGACTTAGAAATTGACTTGTCACTCCGTGATTTGGAAAACACTAAGCAGAAGCCAGAGGAAAGTTTCAAAGAGTATGTGGATCGCTGGAGAAGCCAGTTTTTGAAAATGCAGACTCGGCCTTCAGAGAAAGACCAAATTAAGATGATTATCAAGGGCACCAAGCCCTCTATTTATGGTAAGCTGAGGAGGATGACTTCGATGATTTCTGATTTTCAACAGTTGAGGGAAACTGTCATGGATATTGAGGAAGAGGAGGCTGAAAACAGAAAGTTTTATGGCCAGAATAAAAGAACTTTTGGGGGGCCTTCTGAGACAAAGCCCGCTACTGCCGAAGTCGCTGCCATCAGAAACCGGTAATTCTCCAACCTTGGTAGACCTTTGTCGAAGGTATTTGAAAAGTTACAGGGACAAGGAATCTTGAAACCCTTAGAAGGCAAGCCACTTCCACACCCCCCACCACCACACATAAATGTGAACCTTTATTGTCACTTCCACCAGCTACATGGCCATGACACCGAAAACTGCACCCGCCTCAGGCATGAAATTCAAGATCTCATAGATTTCCATAAAATACCCAACCCATAAAAAAAAAAACCATCAACCACCAAACTTCTTACATGGATGACAGTGAAGAACCATAGGCCGAGGAAGAAGGCAGTGCTGCGGATGATGGAGATGTTCCTCCTAGTCCATTTGATCCAGTTTTTTTTAATGACATTGATTTTGTTACTTTTTCGAACTCTTTTCCTCAACAATAATAAAGACGTTCATTTTGCTGGAACTCTTCTGCAATATGAATATATTTGAGAAAAGTATTCAACCTTGGTACTATGGAATCCAGTGATGAACACGGGGAACCTTCGAAATAAGCAAACAGAAAAGATAAGATAGACATTCAGAAATTGGGAAATAGAGCCAGTGAAGATATCAGACTTGGAAGGGAATTAGTTCACCGAGCCGATCAACGTAGACAGATTGAAGAAATAGCTTGTCTGAGGAAGAGAAGGCTAAGCAGTCACCAAGAGAATTGACGGAAGACCTAACCCGACGGGATAGGAACATTCATGCATGCATACACATAACACATTTTGCATCCTTTCGTGTTTGTTCTGTTTTGTAATAACAGGTTTCAAAGGAAAAAAAAAAGCGCCGAATGCAAGCCAACCAGAAGCAGTAACAGTACAATGTCAGCAATCTTCAGGAACGAATCACATTGGCGAGGCCCATATCATCAGCATCAGTATCAGTCTTGTCGGGTATGGCATTCTGGGGGCGAGGCCCACATTACATCAGTATCAGTCTTGCCGGGTATGGCATTCTGGGGGCGAGGCCCATATTACATCAGATCAGCATTGCCGAGTATGGAATTCTGGGGGGGAGGCCCGCATCACAACAGATCAGTTCTGCCGAGAATGGCACTTCGAGAAAGGAGGTATAGTCCGGGAATGGACAGTTCAAGAATGAACAAGCCGAGAATGGCAATCCAAGAATGGAACACAGTTCAAGAATGAACAGGCCGAGAATGGCACTCCAAGAATGGAAGAACGGTTCGGGAATGAACCACCTCACAGTCACGGTTCGGGAATGAACCACCTCACAGTAACGGTTCAGGAATGGACCACCTTACAGTAACAGTTCGGGAATGAACCACCTCACAGTCACGGTTCGGGAATGGACCACCTCACAGTAACGGTTCGGGAATGGACCACCTTACAGTAACAGTTCGAGAATGAACCACCTCACAGTCACGGTTCGGGAATGAACCACCTCACAGTAACGGTTCGGGAATGGACCACCTTACAGTAACGGTTCGGGAATGAACCACCTCACAGTAATAGTTCGGGAATGGACATCTCACAGTAACGGTCCGGGAATGGACCAACTCACAGTAACGGTTCGAGAATGGACCACCTTACAGTAACGGTTCGGGAATGGACCACCTCACAGCAACGGTTCGGGAATGGACCACATCACAGCATTGTTCGGGAATGAACCATGGGTCGCAGCACCTCACCATCCAAATCAACTCAACTCACACGTGGTAAGTCAAGTGGCAGCTGGCGAGCCAGGTAAGTGAAAATGCATTGCATAACTTTGATAGGATTGTCACTGTTACACATTACACAAGTCCCATCAAAGTGGGGGCGACTGTAGGCACTGCAGTTTTACACATAAGTCCCTATGATGAGTCTCATTTTGGAGACACTACCTTTTAAGTCACGGAGGTCACGGAAAACGGACATCGGAAGGGAGAATTCAGAATAAACAAGTTCACGGTCTTCGTTGGTGCTGCGTTCATTACTTCGTTCGAACGTCAGGCAGATTGCGGACGTTCGTGCCTCATTCGAATTGGCGTTCGAACGGAGTCGGTATTTCTGGTTTTGCTGCTAGCCTCACACCCCAGCCCAATTAGCCCCCCAAAGCCCATAAAACACATCCCAAATTAAATAAATAAATATTAATTAAAACATTAACTAAATAAGATAATGATTAAATTAATTAAATAATTAAATAAAACATATACCAAACATAAAATAAACAATTATCAACTTAAACTAAAATCATGCCTAATTTAAATAATTCATATACTAAAATTAAAATAAGATATGCCTAATTAAAATCAATCCTAACCAATTAAAGCCAATCATATATTTGACTTCCTAATCTAATAAGACATCTACCAATTTAAAAATATCTTGTCCCCCCTCAATCTTGTATATACCATTCCTATCATTCCTAATTTGGAAACCAAATCTCTTCCTTGTGAGACAAGAACAACCCCTAGCTCTCTTCTATATAAACATGCACTAACCTAGCCAACCCGGAGCTCTCCACTCTCTCTAATACACGCCCAAGACATCAAGACACTCTCCATATCACACGTAAACTACAAAACACAAACAACACACACAACAACCTTCCCTCACCAAATTAACGAGAACAACACACAGCAGCCCCCTAACCCTTGAAATCAGTCCCTGACAGCACCGAAACTACCCCTGAAATCAGTCCCAAACAGCAGCCAATACCTCCCCAAACACACCAAAACCGTAGCCTAAAAACACCAAAAGAGCACCCAAAACAGTCCACCAAGAACATCAAAACAGTCCACTGAAACAGAAGAATAGGACCTGAAACAGTGAGCTGAAATGGCGAGCAGAAATACAGCGAAAACAGCAGCAAAATACGGAGAACGACGACTCAAAACAGTAAGACAACGAACGAGAACAGTGAACCAGTGAACCGGAAGAGTTGCGGAGCATCCACCCTTCCGACGATCGTGTACCGTACATCCGAGAGGTGATTTAAAAGGTTAGACCTGAGGGTACTTTTTCATTAGTTTATATTCGTTTATTTTATTATTGAATTCTATTCGCATGAGAGTCGTTTATGGATGCATGTTGTGGCTTGAATGAAATGGAAGAGTGTCGTCTCTTGTGGTATATAAGATGGAAACCCAGACGTAAATTCCGTAGCCGAATCCGAATGGATGGTAGTGCGGTCTGTACTTGGGATACAACTCCACGTACCACTTGAGTAAACGGCACATTCTCTTGTTTTGTGTTGCTTTGGTTTATTTATTTCTCGTCACTTGAATTCTGTATGGTTCTTAGTCCTGCATGATTTAATCGAGCGCATGGGCTTAGTAAGTGGAATGAAAGATCCCCTATGGGGAGGGTTTAAAGCCCTTTACCACGATGCTTTGCCGCGCCGGTTGAAGTGTGTCCGGTTGAATGCAAGATACGTTCAATCGGGCATACTTAGTTTGATATGATCGTCTTTATGTTTGTATGCATGGTTCAATCAAGCGCATGGGCTAGTAAGTGGAATGAAAGATCCCCTATGGGGAGGGGTTAAAGCCCTTTACCACGATGCTTTGCCGCGCCGGTTGATGTGTGTCCGGTTGAAAGCAAGATATGTTCAATCGGGCATACTTAGTTTGATATGATTGTCTTTATGTTTGTATGCATGATGCGATCGAGCGCATGGGCTTAGTAAGTGCGATGAGAGGTCCTCTAATTGAAGAGGTTAAAATCCTTTACCACGATACTTCGCCGCGCCTCGCATTGTACTATTTGTCATTTATGTATTACGTCCCATTTCATGCATCAGGTCTGTTCCCGTTCGAACGCGTTTACGAACGCAACTCGAACGCGCATGTATTTTGCCTTGTCATGCATCAGGTCTTATTTCTGTTCGAACGCGTTCACAAACGCCATACGAATGTGAGCATTCTGTTTCATTTCCGTTCGAACGCGTTCACAAACGCCATACGAACGTGAGCATTCTGTTTCATTTCCGTTCGAACGCGTTTACGAACGCTACTCGAACGAGAACCTTCTGTTTACCGTTCGAACGCGTCTACGAACGCTGCACGAACGCACACGGTAAACAAATCCTCTTACATCATATTACGACATGTCCATCTTAGCATATGGTTACCCCTTTGTACGTTATGCATTTGTATTACCTCTCTAGTTGTCTATTTCTGTTATGCGCCTACAATATTATTTGTCGTCATTTTGATTTCCTTTACATTACACGCAAATGTTACCATGACTGTTTGTGTTTATATTTACATGAATGATTGAATTCTTATGACGTTATGTGCTTATTGTTGCAAAGGCCTACTTTTGAGCATGTGAATTTGGCAATAAGATTTGGTTTCATGTATATTAGATGTAAACTATACTTTTAAGCATGTGAATCTAGGATTGTGTTGCACTTGGAAATATATGTCATAGGCTTGGTTGGATTATTGCATAAATCTTTACATTACAAGTTGCATAAGTAAGAGACCATTCCGAACCCAATGGTTTGAGGTCTTCCCTTGCGAGGGGTGAGTGCGGCCTTAAATCTTTGTCCCGGTTCACACCGGGTGGCGACTCCCTTATTCTCCGGTTTTGTCCTCCGTTGGCTATTCCGTACTCCCAACTAGGCCCCCGAGCCTGGAACAGCATGCGTCGCCCAGATTCCTGTGTTCCCACAGTGACCTAAGAATTTTCTTCACTTCATCGCTTGGGTCAATGATTTTCCCTATGGCACTAAGTTGATTTATAATTATTGTAAACCTTAAAATCATTTGCTCAATCTCTTCACCGACTTCCATTTTGAAGCTATCCAACTCGCATATGAACCGGTTGATTTTTGACTCCTTCACTTGGTTTGTGCCCTTATTGACCATTTCCAAATACTTTCATAAATCATATGCATTTACACACTCCGGAAGCTTGTTAATTTGATTCCGGTCAATAGCACAAAGATTTTGGTTGAGTGCCTTATCATTTTGTGAGGCTAGTATTGAATCTTCATCGTTCCATTCTAAATTTGGCTTTGAAATTTCTACACCATTGCTATCCCTCTTCATTGGCATTCTTGTACCTTGTGTGATCGCTTTGAAGGATTGCACATCAACGACTGGAAGGTAGTTTAACATACTCATTTTCTAATAATTATAATCAGTTTCGTTGTAGAATGGAGGTCTAGTGGTTGAAAATACCTTGGCAAGATTTGATGAGTTGCTTGTAGAATCCATGATCTATTCTCGGACGGTTAAATCTTTGTTGAGAATACCTCGCTCTGATACCAATTGAAATTCCCTACAAGCATACAACAACCAAACTCTATATTCCCAAGAGGGGTGAATTGGGTTATTGTCTAATAATGCGGCATTAAAATCTTTGCCGATTTAACTTATTTTACCGATTTAGCTTATGTCGATTTTCTCTATTTCAAAATATCACATATATGCAAGTTTCTAAGCAATAATCATGTATATAAATGAAAGCTTGCAATAAGTAAAAAGTTATGGATTGAGAAAATAACACTGTGATTTATAGTGGTTCGGCCAACAATACCTACGTCCACTCCTCCAAGCCGCGCTTGAAGATTTCCACTATCAACCGAGTTTTCTGTGGTTCACCCGCAACCAAGAGTTTTACTCACTAGGTTCACTCCAAACCTTTACACTTTGAGTTTTAGATAAAGGCTCACTCAAAATCCTCAACTATCAGTTTTAGATAAAGGCTCACTCACAAACATCTTACGAGTGTTTGAATAAAAGATTTATAAATACATTCGGGCACTCATAAAGATAATGACGATTCTAAGTGTGAGTTGTTTACCCAAGTGTTCTAAGCTCACTACTAATGAATATGAAGGTGTAGTGTGTGAGCTTGATGTATGAGAGTGTATGAATATCAAGGTTTATAAAACTCTCTGTTTTTGCCTTAGAATAAAATGTATGAAGGTTCAAGATCGGTTGCAAAAATGAAATTGGGAATCAATTTATAGTAAAATGAAAACTGCCTAACTACCTTGTCTGAGACCGGTATGTCGGTCTCTAGACACCGGTATGCCGGTCTGAAAAATCAACGGCTCTCAACGGCTATATTACCCTTTGAATATACCTGTTGGGACCGGTATGGTAACTGGTATAGGGACCGGTATTGTCCTTACTGGTTCAAGTGAGCATGCAAAATCATAAGGTTCATCGGTATGTACACCAGTATGGGGACCGGTATGGTTCGTGCCTGTTCCAGTAAGCATGCAAAGGTTAGACTCACCGATATGGTGACCGGTATGGTGCATGCCGGTTCCAGTGGCTATGTAATCTCTATGAAGACCGATATTGTAGGCCAATATGGCACCGGTATGGGATGTGTCGGTTCCAGAGAGCTTGCAAATAGAGCAGGTCCATCGGTATGGTTACCGATATGGGACCGGTATGCCGGTCTCATTACAAAATGCAGGATTTGAAGGTTTAAAACATTTTGTACATGACCCTAATGCATCTATATAAATGTGCATGGGTCCTATGAGCTTAAGTACTTAAATAAACAATTCTCATTACATATAAAGCTTTAAGTTAAGACTAAATAAGATTCTCTTCATTTTGCCGCTAGTCATCACATTCACGCTCTTCACCACCAACGTGCTTCGATATCTTTTTATAATGTCTCGCTAATGTGCTCCGAAGACTTCAAGTGTTGACGTCATCAAAATCCATCTTGTGAATATGTCGCTAACATCTGATAGATTGTATTAGATATATAAAGTGCAGTTAGGATTTTGAATCCCTGGGTGATTAGGATTCATTTTAAGACGAGACTCTATAATAACACTGCTCATAAATTAATTAAGATAGCTTGCATTCATCATATAATTAGTTTTTGAAAAATTTTGTGTACATGTACATAAGTGTCTTTGTAGATTTTGAGAAAATTATTCTTTTATCTTTTATTTTATTTTTAAAAAATAAAAACCATAACAATTCGAAATCTAGTATAAGATACAACTAACAAAAATTCATTGATTTTTTTTTTTTAAAAACAAAAAAAAAAATTAAGGAAGTTATAAGTTTCTTTCTTATATTTTTTTAGTTATTATAACATTACAAAGAAAAAGAAAATTCAAACCCACCGTATTTAGCGATTACATGAATTATTTATTAATATCGTAAAAATCAAAATCAAAATCTATTTTATGAAATATGGGTGTCTTGATAAAACGAACTAACACATGTTGACTGAGGGGATGATAATCTACAACGTCATTTAGAGATTTGTTTTTAATTACACTACCTCTCACTTCAAATTTAACATGTATATTTTTTAAAAATTTGAACCCACAATTATTTGCTTCCACTTCATGAATTAAAGTGATTGAAATATTAATTTTGGAATCTTTTTAAATATTATTTTTGGATATTAGTTTACACTGATACATTGTGTTTTCAAGCTGTTCAAACAATTTATCTAGAGACATCCAAAATTATTCTCATTCGAAGCCGTTCAAACGGAGCTCGTTGACCGACGTAAACACACACGTATAACGCAAGTGTACGTATCGTTCAAGTAGTATAAAAAGTATCGATCCCACGAGGACTTAATACCTAAGCTATTAATTTTATGAGGTCAAATGATTATTAGTATCTAATAGGTTGTTTAATTGATTTGAAATGGCGACGATTCTAAATTTAAAGACAAGTAAATAAAATTGTTCGAAAGTAGGTTTTAAGAAAATTTAATATTAAAAACTATCTAGGGTTGTAATTTCTTTTAATATCATTTTAAAGATGATGTGATTATCTTAAAGTTGGGTAATATATTGATTTATTAACCTGGAACACTAAATTATGTAAAAGCCTCTTCCGATAGTCAATTACAAATACCTAGTATAATTCAATTGAACCATATGTCTATGTCAACCAAATTACCTAGATTCATTAAGATTAAGTTCCAATTAAGGCTACCCCCGCCCGACAGGTATATTCCTATCCTGTAAGGAAATCTATTAAAGGGTTATCTATCCTCAAGGAAGATCGTGTGCTATTGAGTCTGAGGTCTTAAACTTAAAATCCCTATGTCTAGTTCATTTTAAGTTTACATAATCAATTTTATTAATGGCCAGTTAATTAAAAAGCATTAAGATTAAGACTCAATAAATAAAACTTTATATTACTCAAACTTTAATTTAACCACTTATAAACCGGTGATATTAAAAGTCATCACAACCTCAGATAACTAATTTAGTTACAACACATAACTAGGGCTGGTAAAAACTTGAAAATAAAAGACTTGAAGTAAAAATACGGTAAAGTAAATACTGAAAAGTGAATTACAATAAAATAAAATGCTAAGGTAAAAGGAATTACTTTTACTACTACTAATTTAGATATCTCTCATAAAATAATATATAAACTTGTGATAATATTACCAACCGACCAATCTGGCGGTATCCTGATTAAGTCAAATTAAGTCCAACCAGCCATTAAGGCGGTAATATGTGTCCATAAACCAGCCATAAAGGCGGAACCAAAATAAAATTACCAACCGAACAATCTGGCGGTATCCTTGATTAGTCAGGTTTAAACCAGATTAAAATTAAATTACCAACCGACCAATATAGAGGTATCCTTTTTAAGTCAAATTTTAAATAGTGAATATATTATTTTTAAGGGAGATTAATCTAAATAGCAATAGTAAAAGAATTACCTTTCACCCTAGCTGGGGAAGTTACCTCCTCATGTGAATAGTAAAAACTGTAAAAAGTAAAGAAAGTAAATTACTATTATTACAAAAAGTAATTAAAATTATTACAAAACTAAAAACTAAAAATTAAAAGAAACTTAGAGAGAGAAGAACTCCATATTTACATCAAAGAAATGGGAGGGAATGGTGCCAAGAAATCTGAAATCTCGAGCTCAATTTATAGGCGCTGGAACAGTGAGGCGTGGCACAATGACAGCTTGACACGTGGCGATTCGGATAAGAAGATAAGGCGACACGTGGCGAGGCGGCTAAGAGCTCAATTATTATGCTGACGTGGCGATGACGTGGCAAGGCGGCTGAGATCAATTGTCGGCACCATAAGATTGCGACACGTGTCACGGCGTGATTGGCTGATGATGATGTGGCATGTTGACTCGGTTGACCTGCTGACATGGATGATGACGTGGCATGACGCGTGGCATAGTTGACTCGTTGACCGGATGACGTGGCGACACGTTGGATGACACGTGGCACACGTGGCGATGGCGACTGTCGGCACCGTATGATGATGACACGTGTCGCGGCGTATGTTAGCAGATCGGCTTTGATGGTGACACGTGGCACGGCGCATGTTAGCAAAGTCAAACTTCTCAAATTCTAACACGTTGACCCGGCACACGTTAGCAGATTCGGCGCATGCTGGGAGTCGCGACGCGGGAAATTACCAAAAATGCCATTTTCGTCCAATTTTCACTGTTTTGCCCCAAATCACCTCCAGAATGTCCTGAAACTTTATTTATCTACAAAATAACACAAAACACATCAAAATATTCACAAGACTCAAGAAACTATACAAAATATTAGGTTAAATGAGTGGGAAATAATGATAGATTTACCACTCATCACTCGTTCGAACCAATACTATGGTCGCTCGAATTTTTTGGTAAATCTGGAGCCTTTCAGGTCTGCAATTCAATATATTTGTTCGAATGAGAAATCCTCAGTTCGAATGAAATTACGATTTTCAAAAATCTATTATGTAGTGAACATGTGCTTTTGGTGAAATAAATTATTACAAATTATTAAAACTTAAAAGATAATTTTATCATTGATAACTATTAATTTCCTATCAATACCCTTTTAGTGTTAAAAACAATTCAAAATCAATGCTTTTTCTCATTTTCTCTTTATCACACCAATCTAATATACAAATTGTATTCCTGATTGTTGTGATACGTACTTACTAAACAACATACTTTATTATATCTTGTGAGTTTCCATTTACTATTTGATTTCATGCATGGTTTATAAATTAGAGGATGTAAACATTTCTTAAAAATTGACACAAAAGATAAAATCGTTGACCAAGTCCATATAGTAGGTTTTTTTTTTTTAATCTTTTAAGATTTTTTATATAGAAATTATATAGCACTTTCAGATCGCCTCCTTAAGAGGACAGCTGCATTCATGAATTTAAAAGTTAACTATTTTTATAGACTTGACTTAATTTAAATTGTAGATTAGATCCGGAATATTGAAAAGCTTGCGTTTGTCGAGGTCAATAACAAATATTTTAAAAGAAACACCTTGTTTCACTGGAAAAAGAAAAAAGAAAAAAGAAAAATTAATAATAGTTTTTAAGATGAATAATTATTAAGTCCCTAATGTTTAACAGTTTTACAATTTAAATTTGTTTTTAAGATGAATACCACATAAGTCCCTAATGTTTAACAGTTTTACAATTTAAAATTCTAATTTACTTACTTAATCACTGTATCTCTAAGGTTAAAATGATAATAATTGGAAAAAATACACTTATAGATTCTTTTACTGTATGCGACTGTTTTTTTTTTAAAAAAAACGTTAGAAATTCTGTCGTCAAATCATCCGATCAGAGCTTAAGCGGAATAGGTAAAACCTCCGGCTGCCCCAGGCTCTTACAAAAAAATACACCCCATAAACTCGAACCTATAATGTGCCAATCAATCTTAAACCTTTTGCCACTAAACCACACTCATTGGGGACATATGCAAATGTTAACGGATCATTTTCATCTCCGGGGTAGTTTCGAGATAACCCTTCTGAGACAACTTTCCCTCAAACTTGAATTTGTTTGGTTATGGGGAGACCAAAGGCAAATTTAGCAAAAGGCCATAAAAACACACAAGTTGACAAGAGAGTTTTAACGTGGTTCGGCGGAGCAAGTTCTGCCTACGTCCATGGGCACAAAGTGGGGAGGGGGGTTCTTTTTATTACCTATCCGAGCTCGGCCGACCTGTTTTAGTGAATGTCTAAAGAAACCGAGCAGGTTGTTCACTTACAATATTTCTTACAAAATTGTTCTCAAAACGGAAATTTTGTAACCTCTACAAATGTGATCAACATTCCCTTATATACTAACGGATAATCAACACTGTTTCCAAATCTTTGTGAGTCAGCCCTGCAAGTCTGCGGATTTCCGGCGATTTGACAGGTTTCCTTCCCCAAACTGCCATCGCCGAAAGTAAAACATACCCTTTGAATTCCTGTCACATCACCCAGTAAAAGTACATTGTCAGACCTTTTCATTAATGATGACAGCCTGCCGAATCTCGAACGTGAGAGTTTTGGAGGGAAAATGTAACTGCTCTGATCCCACGTCGGTCTTCAAGAGGTCGGTCAAACACCGAGCAGAACTTCCCCAGCCATTCCGACCTGACCTAAAATACCCGAGCTCACTGTTCCAATCCTGGGAGAAGGTAGAACTGAACCGAGCTATTGGACTATTGTGGTCGGTCTCGGCTCTGATGTTGTCGGCCCTTAAGAACTGAATCATGTTGTGTCATCTGGTCGGTCAAATCTGGGAGACTGTGCCCGGACTCCACATCGGGTTGAAGAACGACACCTATATTCTGACCTCTGGTCCTCCGGATGAGTACAACTTCCTTCTTTGCCCTTATTGAACTATTCAGAAACTTTAGCCGCAGAAATCCCCATCAACATCTGCCCCCTAGTTCTTGGTTCCAACAAGTGTACGAGTTGGTGCCGGGAACTACAAAAACCTGGAGTGAGTCGATCAACCGTCAGGCGGCTGACCCTCGGAATTGTAAAGAAAACTGCTTTGGTTCCAACTCTGGTCATCCTCAGTGTCTTCGCACGGTCTGTCCTCAAGACAAAATTAGGCACTCGGTGGGACGTAACCCGACCTCGAGGTTAGAGAGATCAGTAGTTTCGGCGGAACAAATCCAGCCCTGAGTCGATGGAACAAAGCAGACTCGGTGGAACGAATCCAGCCCCTAGCTGGAGGAGCAAAGCAGACTCGGCAGAACGAATCCATGTAGGAAACGACTTTCCTTAGCGCGGTGAAATTTGCTTGTGGTGGCACCGGGTCCGGTATGGATCTTCAAAATTTTCTTTGCTTCTCCCTTTGTTGTAGTAGCCAAGATCAATCATTTGGTGTCCACACTTGGATCAACCACTCGATCTTCCGAACTATGACTCGAAACCAACAAACCGAAGTGTGGGCTTCACTCACAAAGATTAAACCTCTAAACTATTTAGAGATTTAAGATGTCACAATGGTGTTTGGCTTTAGGAATTTCACAACACTTGTGAATGCTAAAAACTCTCTATTTTCTCTCAAATCTTTTCTCACAACAATTGTGTGAATTAATGCAAAGTGTTAACCTTAGGAAGTGAGAGAAATGGTAGAGATTATATTCTCTTACACAAGCCAACTAACCTTGTCATTAAGCATCTAATGCTTTCTTGCAATGGCCAACACAAAAATGTGAATGCCATACCAAAGCATAAGAAATGTTAAGCTAAAGACAATGGCTTTTTCATTAAGCATTCAATGCTTTCTTTCAATGGCAAACACATAAATGTGGAGGTCATACCAAAGCATAAAATGCATTAGCTAATGACAAAACTATTAGGTGTATCCAAGCCACCTAATAGACAAAATTGCTTGGATGACATGGTAAGCCATATGGCTTTATCTCCAATGGTAAATAAAAATCAATATATTAATAATGATTTATTTACCTTCAATTATGTTGTAGTAATTATCTCATAATTATTACTAACTTGATTATCTCATAATTAAAGAATTCTAGAAAACATTAAGTTAAACTAATTTAACATAGTTTTCATTTGTGACAATAAATATTATTAATCTTATTAATAATAATATATAAATAATATAATGTGAGCATATAATTAGACAATCTAATTATATTAGGTTTGCTACAGTTAATCGAGCTAGCACGGGGACCAAATAGACCTACGGTTCCACGCTCCAATAATTCTGAAATATTAATTAAACTATTTAATCAAATATTACGAATTATTAACTCCGCGTTATTCCATTAAAAACTCGAAGTTGAACTCCCGTTACCGTAGATGGATTAAATAAACCGAACATCTTCGGTGTCCATCGATATAGTCATTACATATGAATATAGCCCTTCACGAATATCTCATAAATAGAGCCGGGTCATAAGTCTGTTAAACCCCTCTAAATATTTTATCTTTTAAGCACCATTGATTCTATAATGAACAATTAATTCATAATAATTATAAATATAAAATACTTTCTATTCGTAATAGAAAAGTTGAGCGCTCAAATTGTTCAAGTCATGAATCAACTCTTAAAAGAGATATTCATCTGCTTCTCGTAAGAATGAGTGAATTTCATATCTATGTAAAACGTTCCCAGCTACATACCAAATCATATCCCCAAAATATGTAGTTATTGGCTGGGAATGCAACACCAACCTCACCATAGTAAATCAAATGACATAACTTGTCATGCAGGAGTTCGTAGTACACTCAGGATTAAGATCGAATCCATATATGACCATCTATTAGATAAAATGAATTTATTCGGTTAACGGATATTAAAAGAAATTTGTATTTATCTGAGTCCAGTCCTATATGATCTTATCATACAATGTGCCTCCATTCCCATGTCATTACATGAACGATCCCGGATCAAGATCGTCATACAAGTATAGAATGGACCGCAGCTATAGATAAACCACAAACAAAGTACCCTCCTTGTTCGCTCTCTATGGACTATTTAGATTACTAACTTTAGACTTAAATCCTCTTATGCATCAAACATACACTAAGTCTAAAGGTACAAGAGTAATCAAGGTAAACAAGACAATTGGACAATATGCGATATAAATCAAACAACTTTGATAAAATGAATAATGTATTTATTATTATTTCAAAAATCAATTCTGTTTACAATACATGAAGCTCTAGGACATAAATCACAACAATCTCCCACTTGGACTAGAGCAAATGAGACATGTCATGTAATCCTAAACCATTTAGGTGACCTTCAAATACTTTAGCTGATAAGGTCTTTGTAAATGGATCAGCCAGGTTGTCTGCGGATGGAATCTGCGTGTTAGCGACATCTCCTCTCTGCACTATTTCCCTGATAAGGTGATATTTCCTCTCAATATGCTTACCCCTCTTGTGGCTTCTCGGTTCTTTGGACTTCGCCACTGCACCACTATTATCGCAATAAAGTGTGAGTGGTTTATCCATATCTGGAACAACTTCCAGATCTGCCAAGAACTTACGGAGCCAGACTGCTTCCTTAGCTGCTTCACAAGCTGCTACATATTCAGCCTCCATTGTGGAGTCAGTAATACAAGATTGCTTAATGCTCATTCATACTATAGCCCCACCACCTAGGGTGAACACTGATCCAGATGTTGATTTCCTAGAATCGATATCCGTCTGAAAATCAGAGTCTGTATATCCTCTCAGAATAATATCTTGACTTGTATATACAAGCATATAATTTCTCGTTCTCCGAAGATACTTGAGAATATGATTCACCGCTACCCAATGATCTAATCCTAGGTTGGATTGAAACCTACTGACTACTCCCACTGCAAAATAGATGTCTGGTCTCGTGCATAACATAGCATACATAAAACTTCCAACTGTTGAAGCATATGGTATATGTCTCATCTCCTCAACTGCTTGAGATGTCTTAGGAGACTGTTCATTAGACAAATGAATTCCATGCCTGAAAGGTAAATTACCTTTCTTGGAATTCTGCATACCAAATCACACAAGAATCTTGTCGATATAGGTTGCTTGAGACATTGTTAACAGTCGTTTCTTGCGATCCCGAATGATCTGGATCCCAAGTACATAACTTGCATCTCCCAAATATTTCATTTGGAATTGGTTAGCTAGCCAAATTTTCACGTCCGATAATATCTTTACATCATTCCCAATGAGTAAAATATCATCAACGTATAACACAAGGAGAACCACATTCCCATCAATGATGCGCTTGTAGACACAAGGCCCATCGATGTTCTGCTCAAAGTTATAAGACTTGATCGTAGTATCAAACCTTATGTTCCAAGATCTAGATGCTTGCTTAAGTCCATAAATGGACCTTTGCAACTTGCAAACGTTTTGCTCTTGACCTTAGGTAATGAACCCCTCTGGTTGTACCATATAGATACTCTCATCAAGATTACCATTCAAGAATGCAGTCTTGACATCCATTTGTCAAATCTCATAGTCATAATATGCGGCAATGGAAAGAAGAATCCTGATGGATTTTAGCATGGCTACTGGCGAGAAAGTTTCTTCATAGTCAACTCCCTCTTTTTGGGTATAACCCCTTGCCACTAGCCTAGCCTTGAAACTTTGTACTTTCCCATCTATTCCTTTTTTTCTCTTGTATATCCATTTGAAACCTATGGGTTTTACTCCATTAGGTTGGTCTACAAGTTCCCAGACTGAGTTAGAGTACATAGACTTCATCTCGAGGTTCATGGCTTTGAGACATTCCTCTTTATCAGTATCTTCCATTGCACTATGATAGGTCAATGGATCATCTATACCATCACAAGATGAAACAACTTGCACCTCACCATTTCCTAGATAGCGTTCAGGTTGTCTTACAACCCTCCCACTACGTCTAGGTGGTATGATATCCTGATAAACTTGCATCTGACTTTCAGATGTAGAAGTTGTTATGTCTTTGTCAATATTTGACAATGGTGTACTGGTCGTACCAGCAAGTAACTCCTCAAGTAACACTTTACTTCGAGGTTTGAACTCTCTCATATAGTCCTCCTCAAGAAATGTAGCATTTGTCGACACAAATACTTTATTATCCTCTGGACTATAAAGAATCCACCCCTAGTTTCCTTAGGATAGCCTACAAATAGGCACACATGTGAACGTGGTTCCAATTTAGTAGTCTTGTTCTTTAACACATGTGTCGGAAACCCCCATATGCGAAAATGTCACAAACTAGCTTTACGACCATTCCACAACTCTAAGGGAGTCTTAGAAACAGACTTAGAAGGGACTACATTCAGGATATACAATGCAGTTTGCAATGTATACCCCTAGAATGAACTATGTAGAGTGCTATAACTAAACATTGATCTTATCATGTCTAGTAGGGTTCGATTTATCTTTTCTGCAACACCATTTTGTTGTGGTGTTCCAGGTGATGTGAGTTGTGAAACAATTCCATGCTCAACTAAGAATTCCTCGAAATCTCTATCAAGGTATCTCCTCCACGATCTGATCGTAGAATTTTGATGCTTTTACCTAACTGGTTCTCAACCTCAGCACGATACTCTTTGAACTTTTCAAATGTATCTGACTTGCGCTGCATTAGGTAAACATACTCATATCTGGAATAATCGTCAATGAAAGTGACGAAGTATTCAAAACCACCTCGGGCTTTTACATTCATCGGTCCGCAAACATCCGAATGTATTAGCTCAATAGTTTCTGTGGCTCTTATCCATTTTCCAGTAAAAGGTCCCTTGGTCATTTTGCCTTCTAGACAGGATTCGCAGACAGGTAAAGTACCAAGTTTTAACTGATTTAAAACTCTGTTCTTAATTAGTCATCTATACGGTCAAGGTTAATGTAACCAAGTCTAAGGTGCCATAATAGGTATCATCATGAGAAATCTTTTGCCGTTTAGTTTTAGATCTTTCAATCTTAAACATTTCAGTATTAAGCAGTGATTCATGCATTAACGGCCTTAATACATATAGAATATTTTCGGAGTTTCCCGTGAATATATTTAATCCATTTCTACTAATAATAACTGACTTATTATTAAACGAAATAGAAAAATCACATTTCATAAGTTTTGTTACAGAAATCAAATTCCTGCGAAAACCAGGAATATATAGCACACCATTCAAACATAAATAACTTTTATTAAAATTCAAATTTGAAACTCTCACTGCTTTTGCTGAAACAGAATCCCTTGTCCCAACTCTCATGGTAAAACTACCTTCAGTAAGGTCCCTTCATGAGTCAAGTAGCTGCAAAGAACAACAAACATGGTTAGTGGCACTAGAATCAACAATCCATATGGATTTATCATCCTCCACCAAAAGAGACTCAATGACAAGTAAATCATGTTTACCTGTATTCTTCTTCTCTTTAAGCTCTGCAAGGTATTTTGGACAATTACTTTTTCCAATGCCCTTGTTGTTCACAATGGAAACATTTTCCTTTGGCATTGGTTCATTTGGAGCTTTTATTGTTCTTCTTTTTCATTGGTTTTGCCTTTGCCTTCCAATTGCCTTTCTTCTTCTTATTTAGAGATTTAGAAGATTCGGCAACATTTGCCTCGGCATTGGGCCTACGAGGACCGTTCATAACGGACTCGTAATTGATGAGCTCATTCAGCAGTTCAGTCAATGTGAAAGTCAACTTGTTCATAAAACAGTTGCTCTTAAACTGCAGGAAACTTTTCGGAAGGGTTTCCATTATCATTGTCACTTGGCTTTGCATATTAATACGTGCACCATGGGTTTCCGCCATATTAAGATGAGCCATCATCCTTAACACATGGTCTCAGACTGATGTGTCTTCCTTCATTCTAGCGGTCAATACAGAGGCAATTGCCTCATGGTTTTGCCGGTCTGAAGGTTGCCCAAACATGTTCTGTAATGACTGCATAATCATTGATGCTGTCGTTATAGGCTCATGTTGTGCAGCAATAACCTCAGACATGGATGCTATCAAATAGCTATGGGCTTTCTCATTAGATTTATTCCAATTATTATAGGCATTGCGTGCAGCTCTGCCAGCATTAGGTGCTGGCTCAGAGGACATTCCTCCATTAGGACAAATTTAGGTCTTCACAGACCAAGATAGCATTTATGTCACTTTTCCATTTAACATAATTATCCCCGGTTAATTTTTCTTGTTGTTTGATAATGGAGATTATTGCAGATGCCATGCTGAAAAAATAATAAACGCGCATTCAATATTCATTCGTCGCATATTAAAATTGTCAAACATTTAGGCATAAAATTAACATGATGCATGATCAATGTATAATGAATTAGAAACCTAAAAGAATTACTATGCCACAGTTATCTTTCATCCCACAAATAAGTGCCGCCGTAGGGTAGGTCAAGTATTCCAATGATAGATTGAGACATTCTCAATTGATTAATATATCTGAAATAACTCTTATTCCTATATTAATCAACTACCTTTATTTTGATCAATGAAGCTTTTATTAACAACTAATCATTCCTTTGTGAGTGTGACCCATTATTTCGGAACCCTTGGACTTAACTAGTGAAGTGCCGCCGTAGGGTAGGTCAAATCACCAGATACATCTAGAGTCTCTATCTTTTCGGAATCCAACCTGATATTGACCCAAAAAGGACACCATCCGTAGGGGGACGAAAGCAAAGCCGTCTCGAGGCGCCTATTGAATCTCACGTTTCTGGATAACAATGGAGATCGCAGGATATATTGTGGTATACCCCTCTCCCACTCACTATTAAAAAAAAGTAAGGTTTCTATCTCACTAGTATTTTATATCTTAGATTATGCTCGGCTAAAGTCATACCTTAATTAATACTAGTTAATGATATAGTGATCTAACCAATTTAACTTTTAAAATTTTATTCACTAATCCCGATTAGTCTCTACTAACCAATTAACTTAATTAAACTAATTTAATCAAGTTTTCTTAAATGATCTAATCAATTTTAACTTTTAAAAAATTAGATCACTTATAAGTTTTAAAATTTTAGAATTCAACTAATGGAGTATATGTCATCAAACCATTTAATAGATTAAAAGTACGTTATTTACTCCAAAGGTACGTGGAATTGTATCCCGAGTGCAAACCAAATTACCGTCCATTCGAAGCGGCTATGGAATTTATATACAGGTTTCCATCCGATATACCAAGGAAAATAATGTACTCATAATTCCATTTGTTCTTAAACTTGAATTCGTATTTTTTAAACCTTTAAACTAATTAATGTTATTAATTCGTAACATGCATCTTATATTCTAATTTAACTTTTAAATTTACATAAAATCATATTTTATTACTTGAATATCATGCATGTCTACATGTTATGGCATGTGAAAATGCAAGAGTAGGCACCCTAGGCTATATGAAATGTTAATAAACAATTTAAAACACATATATATGCTCAGGTCTGGCTGAAAACGTTCGTGTAGTGTCTTTGGCGTTCGAACGTTTCCAGGCAGTAGCCAAACGTTTGAGTTGTGTTTGACTGGTGTTCGAACACTATCGGTCTGATATTCGAACACTAGAACTTCATTTACTCCGTTCCGGAGCTTCCGGACTCTGTTTTGGTCCCCGTTTTTTCTACGGACTCGTAACGGAATGAAGTTTCACATACATACATAAATTGCGTTAACCGAGTTCTTATTTTTTTTAAAATAATAAAAATCTAATTAGTACAATAAATCCAAGGCATCCATTGGTCTTAAAACATTGCTCCATGGTATGTTATTGAATTCTTCACTGAATAGGTTCGTAATGAGTCTTTCACAGCATTGGCTCCTCCAAGTTACAAATTGAGTTACAAAATGAACTTATTACAAAGGAAATGAACTTACAACACTTGAAAGAATATGACCTTATGGTCTTACATTTCCAATACTGAAAATAAGAGCCGGAAAAATTAACGATCAACGCAATACATTTATAACATGAATCAAAGTAAACATTCATCACATGAACATTAAAAAACCATTCATCTAATGAATCTAATTGTGCCTACTTATCACAACATGCATATTAATAATTTATATCTAATATAAATTATTAAAACTTAAACTTAAAAAGAGAAAGGGTTAAGAAAACTTTTCAACCTTAAGCTCTTGATGCCAATTGTAGAAAACGACTTTCCTTAGCGCGGCGAAAGTTGCTTGTGGTGGCACCGGGTCCGGTATGGATCTTCAAAATTTTCTTTGCCTTCTCCCTTTGTTGTAGTAGCCAATGTGGGACGTAACCCGACCTCGAGGTTAAAGAGATCAGTAGTTTCGGCGGAACGAATCCAGCCCTGAGTCGATGGAACAAAGTAGACTCGGTGGAACGAATCCAGCCCCAAGCTGGTGGAACAAATCAGACTCGGCGGAACGAATCCAGCCCCGAGCTGGAGGAGCAAAACAGACTCGGCAGAACGAATCCATGTAGGAAACTACTTTCCTTAGCGCAGCGAAATTTGCTTGTGGTGGCACCGGATCTGGTATGGATCTTCAAAATTTTCTTTGCTTCTCCCTTTGTTGTAGTAGCCAAGATCAATCCTTTGGTGTCCCACACTTGGATCAACCACTCGATCTTCCGAACTATGACTCGAAACCAACAAACCGAAGTGTGGGCTTCACTCACAAAGATTAAACCTCTAAACTATTTAGAGATTTAAGATGTCACAATGGTGTTTGGCTTTAGGAATTTCACAACACTTGTGAATGCTAGAACTCTCTATATTTTCTCTCAAATCTTTTCTCACAACAATTGTGTGAATATAATGCAAAGTGTTAACCTTAGGAAGTGAGAGAAATGGTAGAGATTATATTCTCTTACACAAGCCAACTAACCTTGTCATTAAGCATCTAATGCTTTCTTGCAATAGCCAACACAAAAATGTGAATGTCATACCAAAGCAAGAAATGTTAAGCTAAAGACAATGGCTTTGTCATTAAGTATTCAATGCTTTCTTTCAATGGCAAACACATAAATGTGGAGGCCATACCAAAGCATAAAATGCATTAGCTAATGACAAAACTATTAGGTGGATCCAAGCCACCATAGACATAATTGCTTGGATGACATGGTAAGCCATGGCTTGTCTCCAATGGTAAATAAAAATCAATATATTAATAATGATTTATTTACCTTCAATTATGTTGTAGTAATTATCCCATAATTATTACTAACTTGATTATCTCATAATCAAGACTTGATTATCTCATAATCAAAGAATTCTAGAAAACATTAAGTTAAACTAATTTAACATAGTTTTCATCTGTGACAATAAATATTATTAATCTTATTAATAATAATATATAAATAAATATAATGTGAGCATATAATTAGACAATCTAATTATATTAGGTTTGCTACAGTTAATCGAGCTAGCATAGGGACCAAATGGACCTACGTTCCGAGCTCCAATAATTCTGAAATATTAATTAAACTATTTAATCAAATATTACGAATTATTAACTCCGCGTTATTCCACTAAATACTCGAAGTTGAACTCCCGTTACCGTAGATGGATTAAATAAACCGAACATCTTCGGTGTCCATCGATATAGTCATTACATATGGATATAGCCATTCACGAATATCTCATAAATAGATCCGGGTCATAAGTCCGTTAATTCCCTCTAAATATTTTATCTCTTAAGCACCATTGATTCTATAATGAACAATTAATTCATAACAATTATGAATATAAAATACTTTCTATTCGTAATAGAAAAGTTGAGCGCTCAAATTGTTCAAGTCCCGAATCAACTTTTAAAAGAGATATCATATTCTTATCGTAAGAATGAGTGAATTCCATATCTATGTAAAACGTTCCCAGCTACATATCAAATAATATCCCCAAAATACGTAGTTATTGGCTGGGAATGCAACACCAACCTCACCATAGTAAATCAAAGGACATAACCTGTCATGCATGAGTTCGTAGTACACTCATGATTAAGATCAAATCCATATATCACCATCTATTAGATAAAATGAATTTCTTCTTAACGGATATTAAAAGAAATTTGTATTTATATGAGTCCAGTCCTATATGATCTTATCATACAATGTGCCTCTATTCCTATGTCACTACATGAACGATCTTGGATTAAGATCATCATACAAGTATAGAATGGACCGCAGCTATAGATAAACACAAACAAAATACCCTCCTTGTTCGCTCTCTATGGACTATTTAGATTACTAACTTTAGACTTAAATCCTCTTGTGCATCAAACATACACTAAGTCTAAAGGTACAAGAGTAATCAAGGTAAACTTGACAATTGGACAATATGCGATATAAATCAAACAACTTTGATAAAATGAATAATGCATTTATTATTATTATAAAAATCAATTCTGTTTACAATACATGAAGCTCGAGGACATAAATCCCAACAATCCAGCCCCGAGCTGGAGGATCATAGCAGACTCGGCGGAACGAATCCAGCCCCGAGCTGGAGGAGCATGGCAGACTACCGAGCTGGGGGAGCATAGCATACTCGGCGGAACGAATCCAGCCCCGACCTAGTGGAACAAAGAACACTCGGCAATAAGACCTACTGCCCTTCTTACAACTCTTGGTGGGTCATTTCAAGAGAGGCTTTATAAAAGATCTCTGGTTCTAGCCAGCCTAATTACTTACGGTTCAAAGAAAGAAGGCTACTGGAAGTACCTTCTCAGCATCTCGGCATTCCAAGGCTTTTTGAGCCGAGTACCGTCCAATTGCTTCAAAAGATATGCACATGGTCTCACAATCTCCAACACTATATATGGCCCTTCCCACTTAGCGCCCAGTGAACCTTCCTCGGATCTTCGGGTATTCAATGTGACCCTCCTCAAAACCAAATCTCCGGGGAGGAAGGATCGAATCTGAACATTCTTATTGTAAAAACGGGCCATTCTCTGTTGACATACGGCCGCTTTCATAGCCGACTTTTCCCGTTTTTCTTCGGCCATATCAAGATGATTCCTGATAAGTTCTTCATTTTGTTCGGCCTCAAAATGCCGGACCCGATAGGTGATCATCCCTATTTGATTAAAGATGCCGGACCCGATGGTATACATCTGTCTATGCCCTTGCCACTGTCGGGCCGCCATGGCCCCCTGGTCAATGTACTCGTTTAGATAGCTGTTCTGTGTTAGATTTTCCATCTGCTCTTGCAGGTCCCTACAACCTTCCGCCGAGTGTCCCCTCATTTTATGATGCACACAATAATGCTTCTCATTCTTCTTTTCTATCAGATACTTTCTCAGATCGGGCTCCATCAAGAGGCCCCTACCTCGAGCACCATGATGTGGTATCTGTCAATAAAGCTCTTCAGGGACTCATCATCCCTATGTTTCATCAGTCTCAGCTCTCCCATCGTCTTCTTTGGGACACACGCTCATTTGAAGTGTCGAATAAAAGACTTCCTAAGTTGAGAGAAACTGCTAATGTTTCCCGGGGTTAGACTTCTAAACCACAATATCGTTGGCCCGCCCAAGGTTAAAGGAAACACCCTACAAATGGTTTCCCCCACCATTCCATGTACTTCCATTAACAGGACAAAACTCTCAATGTGAGACTTATGATCAGTGTGACCCTTGTATAAAGTTATCGACGGCATCGTGAACCGCCTAGGAAACTCTGCTAACATGATTTCTTCCGCAAAGGGAGATGTCATCTCCCCGTCCTGACCATCCCATTTTCATGCCTTTAAGTTTTCCTCCCACTTTTTCATTTCCTTTCTAAACCAGACTTTCATATGGTTATCAGTATCATCTTGTTGCTTCCCCCGAACATCCTCACGTCTGTTGCCCCGAACATGACGTGCGCCATGGCTAGATACCTCTCGCTCCCCTCTCCCGTATCTCTTATCTTCTCCCTTCTTGGAGCGTGGGCTATTACTTGAAGTTTCCGGCGTTCGTCTCTCTTCTTCTTCCCCCAACATTCTTTCCGCTGGCAGGGCTCTCGCTATCACCACTGACCTCACCCTATGTGGCTCATTTCTCCCGGATTCATCGTCACTGCTTAGGTTTACCACCTTTTTCCCTTCAACTATCTCATTTCTCCTCCAACTGGGACCAGCCTCCAACCTTTCATTATTCGCCTTTTCCAGCCTTTCCAGCTTCTCCAACATGGCCTTCATGAGTGTCTGGTTCTCCTCCATGTACTTTCGCATGCTCTCCTCCATTTTTCTCATCCACTCTGTTGTTGAACTCTTCGACGACCTATGGTTCCCATCTTTCGCCGTCGTCTTACCACGCTAGTTGTTTTTTTCTCAAATCCCCACAGACGGCGCCAACTGTTGACGTATGATTTTCGTGACCGGGGGTAGTTTCGAGATAACCCTTCCGAAACAACCTTCCATCAACCTTGAATTTATTTGGTTATGGGGAGACCAAAGGCAAATTTAGCAAAAGGCCAGAAAAACACACAAGTTGACAAGAGAGTTTTAACGTGGTTCGGCGGAGCAAGTCCTGCCTACGTCCACGGGCACAAAGTGGGGATGGGGGTTCTTTTTATTACCTAACCGAGCTCGGCCGACCTATTTTAGTGAAGGTCTAAAGAAACCGAGCAGGTTGTTCACTTACAATATTTCTTACAAAATGGTTCTCAAAACGGAAAATTTTGTAACCTCTACAAATTTGATCAACCTTCCCTTATATACTAACAGATAATCAACACTGTTTCCAAATCTTTGTGACGTCAGCCTTGCAGGTCTGCGGATTTCCGGCGATTTGACAGGTTTCCTTCCCCAAACTGTCATCGCCGAAAGTAAAACCTACCATTTGAATTCTTGTCACATCACCCAGTAAAAGTACATTGTCAGACCTTTTCATTAATGATGATAGTCTGCCGAATCTCGAACGTGAGAGTTTTGGAAGGAAAAATCTAACTGCTCTGATCCCACTTCGGTCTTCAAGAGGTCGGTCAAACACCGAGCTGAACTTCCCCAGCCATTACGACCTGACCTAAAATACCCGAGCTCACTGTTCCAATCCAAGGAGAAGGTATAACTGAACCGAGCTACTGGGCTATTGTGGTCGGTTTCGGCTCTGATGTTGTCGGCCCTTAAGAACTGAATCATGTTGTGTCATCTGGTTGGTCAAATCTGGGAGACTGTGCCCGGACTCCACGTCGGGTTGAAGAACGATACCTATATTCTGACCCATGGTCCTCCGGATAAGTGCAACTTCATTCTTTGCCCTTATTGAATTGTTCAGAAACTTTAGCCGCAGAAATCCCCATCAACACACACTAATATCGATCACAAATTTAGATTTAGTGTTGATTATTATTATTTTTTTTTAAATCTTATTTAATATAATACAAGGTTCATATCCAAATCCATCCACCACCCATTGACAAAGCCCTTAGGATATAAACATTAGAAAAAAGAAAGAAAGAGGTGTGTAAAGTTATAAGATGGTGTTGAAGCTTCAATAAACAAAATATGGTCAAAATGTAAACGTACTCCGATGCCTGAGTCAGTAGTAATGGATCCATAGTTTAGTCTATTTGAAGACGTAAAAAAAATGAACAAAATATGATATAAGATAAAAGAGTATTTAAATGTCGTCTTTTTAAAAAAAATCGTTGGAAACCCCGCCGTTAAATCACCTCTTATGGACTTAAACAAAACAGGTAAAACCTCAATCTGTCTCAGAATAAAACAAGAAACGCACTCCTTGAATTCGAACTCAGTACCTCAAGTTGAGATCTTGAACCATAGACCACCAAGCCACGCCCCTTGGGAAGTATTTAAATGTCTCCGAAGGTTAAAACCCCGAATCTCATGGCATTCCTTAAAATAATATCTCAAGTGTTGATGCGGCACTTATGTCCTAAGAAGTGTAAACTTTTTCATAATCTATCTTTCTATTACAAGTGTTTTAATAGTAATACACGGATAAGATTCACTTACATATAAATTATTATATAAAAATTATCCATCATAATTTATAAAAAAAAGTTCATACAAAATTCAGTTCAACACTGAATTCACCCACCAATTACGATCGAATGGAAGTTATTCGGTAGCAACACGAATGATCTGCCTTCCAACATTGCGACCATAGAAAATCCCAACTAGAGCAGATGAAGCATTTTCAAGGCCTTCAGCAATATCTTCCACATAAACTAACTTTCCCTGTTTCAAGTTCTTGATTGCGAACTCGAGATATTCTGGAAATACATGTCTGAAGTCAGTTTCAATATAGCCTTTTACCTCGAGGCGTTTTGTGATCACACTGAACAAGTTGTGTAAACCTTCTTGTTCATCAAGGTTGTATTGGGAAATCATTCCACTAGCTGCAATTCTGCCGTGAGGTTTCATGTGCAAAAGTACTTCATCAAGCATTTGACCTCCCACGTTATCGAAGTAAATGTCAATTCCTTCGGGGAAGTATCTTAATTCGTAACAGCAAGAGAAAACAAAGGGTAAACACATGAGATGATGAGAAAGTACTTTCAATAATACCATTCAATAAGAGAACACTCTCTTCTAATTATGAAGCAAATGATCATGAAGTTAGTAACTATAATATAGAAATTTAACGAACCTTTTTAATGTTGTACCCAAATTATGTTGCTCTTTGTAGTTGAAGGCGTCATCAAATCCAAATTTATGTTTCACAAGATTAACCTGGAATGAATTTTCATATCAAATTCAATAAGAAATCTATAATAGTCTTGCCACTTAAGCATGCAGTGATAAGATTCACATGATGTTTAGAAGAATCACATGTGATCCCCTAGATTCTTCTCAGTTAAGAAAATTAAGATCATAAAAGGGTGGCTCAATGCACAAAGGTTCCACCATTATGGAGTTTGGGAAGGGTAGATGTACGCAGCCATACCCTGCAAGCAGAGAGGCTGTTTCCAGATTCAAAATCCTGACGCAAAGTCATAATGGAGTAGCCTTTACTGTTGCCCAAAGGCTCACCCTCAAGAAAATCAAGATCATGAGACAAAATCAAGATCATAAATATCATGTATATATAGCAAGAATCATCGCCATTATGGTATGCAATAAAGCAAACAAGGAAGAAGACCGTCAATTATTGATATGTTATTCACACTTCTGTATATATTTAGTTTTTAAGCCGCATTAATTAACAAGAGTAAGGTTTATTTTCCATGTACAATTTGTTAATTTCCAAATGGAATATAAATTTAGTAATGAAGACATTGACCTTCTCTTGAGTACTAGCACTTCCAACAACATAACAGCCTGCCATCTTTGCAAATTGACCAACAAGTTGGCCTACTCCTCCGCATGCTGAAGAAACATAGACAGTTTCCCCTTTCTTAGGAGAACACAAGTTGAAGAAACCAACATAAGCCGTAATCCCGGAGATGCCTGTACACAAACAAGATCATGTTAATGTTGGCTAGACATCCTTGTATTATTACTCCAGAAAAGTCAGGTTCTATTTAACTGGCATGCTTTCTTTAAGTCTAATGTTAAAAGCAAAACAGAGTTAAAAGTATTTGTTCAGGCAGGGCAGATTTTTGAAACTAGGGGAGCAAGATGTTGAAGAAAAAGAGGCCAAACAGGAACTGGCCCCTCGAATCAAAGTTATGCTTTGAGACGGAAAATGGAGCCGGAGACCTAGCCAATACTTTTGAAAGAATGGCATTGGCTTAAGTTTCCTGGTATTTTGGGTGAGATGTAGACCGAAAGAAATAGAAGGGACTAAAACCTTGACATTTTCTCCTCACGATTAACATTCCACCACGCCATCTATGGATAGATCCCATCCTTAAAAACAGGCTTACAAGAAGAGGGTACCCTTACAGCTTGAGTGCATTTGGTAAAGTGATACTAACTGCACATTTGACTTCTCAATTACACTTGAAAACTAGTGAATTCATTTCATATATAAAAATTGTGATTAAAAAACACAAACACAGTACATCTGCTCTATACTAAGTAGCCTTCATATAAGTTTTTCCATAAAGAAAGGAATCATTCAAAACAAAAGTTCCATACGAACCGAGAATGCCCACATAGTATGAGAGAGGCACATCAGTACTGTATTTGATTTTGGTTATGCCTTGTGGGTTGTAAATCATTGTATATTCTTCCCATCCAGTTAATCCCCAAACGAAATCAGCTTCTTTGAAATCTGGATGTGTGGATTCTATTACCTTAGCTACCCCATACCCAACAAGTACCTAATAAGATAAGCAAGCCAACAAATTTTAACTGGGAAATTACCAGAAAAAGAGATTATTAAGACAAAAGCTGCAAGATGACAGAGAGAAAAATGAATAGAGACATACGGAACCAGGAGTGAAGGAATTGAGAATGGTGCCAGGATGAGATAGATTATTGGACATACAATGGCGCATGTAAGGATCACACGATAGATAGAGGTTTTTCAGAAGAAGAGATCCACTGCTGGGAAGGCTGCAGCTGATCTCATCAGATGATTTCAGCCCAAAGTCACTCTCTTTTGGGTACCCTTTGACGTACCCATTTAGCACTACCTGCTTGTTTTTCATCTTCTCTTTTCCGATCGTCTTGCTAACACCCCCAACAATGGTGATTGATGCTTTAATAAAACGGCAAGTGGCCGGCCATTTTTTTCTTACCCTTTTTTATGGACTACCGTGAAAGGATAATATAAGAAACGCCAACTTAGCCTTTGTTTTACTTCTTTCCTCTTCGACAACAACAAGCAGGTAGTGACTTTTCAATTAATAATTCTTTGAGATTCTCAAAACTGTCCGATTTTAGTACATGAACTGATGGATTAAATTGAAAAGATATCATTTTAAATTTAATCGATTCGAATAATAATAATTCGGATAAAATAATTTTTTCTTACTTAAATAGACATATTATTGTTAAAAAAACATTTACCTGCTGTTTTTACATCTATTAATGAAGTATGTTGACTAATTTTAAACAAAATAACACTCAATAAACCGACATCTAATGGCAATGTGAGCTAGTAATTAAGCAAATCTTATTATATGGAGGGTCTCAATGACTCGTATATATAATATCTTGACTAAATTGAGAATGAATGAATGTATTTTACAGCTTGAATTCTGTTATTAACTAACAAGTGGAATGTGGATTTGATGAAGATCGAATGGCACTTATACGACTCGATGGTTAATCATACTTGTTTGGAGATCAGGGGAAAAAAGAGAGTTAACATAAGGTCTTTGAATTGAATTTTATGGCTCTGGACCTGCCATTACTGAGTGGGCCAGACTCAAGCTGTAGGCCCATATATTTTGGTCCTCCCTAGCCCAATTATCATTTAAATATAGGAATTTAACAAAACTAATAAAAAAAAATTGTCATTTTACAATATTTGGGTTTTATAAAAATAGCCACATTTTTCGAAATGGACTTCAAAAAATCCAAATCAAACTTTTTTTTTTTTATTTGAAATTTCGGAGAACTGATATTTTTACTTCGGAGATCCGAAGTATTATTAAATCGTATTTTTTAAAATAATATATATATAAATTCAGTTATCATTTATTTTTTGGACTAATTTCACTATTTTTTTTTAATTTTTGGGAGTTATATGTAAAAATAATATATATAAACAGTTAATTATACATCAAAACAGTTAACTATATATCAAAATGAAAATAATATAATATATATAAAAAATTACATATCATCAAAATTAATTTCAGCCAATACATTATTAGGTCTAGTATCTCTTTCAGCTGACAACCTCATCAGAAGTTCTAACGCCTCCTATAATGATCACTCTATTCCTTTCTGTCGATCCTTCATTCTTTTTTTTCACTTCTCGACCCTTGTCTGACCCTCCTCTTTCGCAATCAGGCAGTCATGTAACAAAGTGACTAATGAATCACTTGTAGGATGAGAATCGTGAGATGGGCCGGCGCGAGATGGGCCAGCGCCATCAGAGCCTACTGGAGGATCATAAGCAACATGATCATCATGTGACAGCTGGTTCTGTGTAGCACGATGACCTACCAAATAAATAAATAAAAAGAATTAAATAATCGAATCATTATCAATTTTTATCATTATATATATATATATATCATTTTTCGATACAATAGAGGCTCCTCCGTCGCATGAATCTCTAGTTAATGATAGTCGGATGCTCAAATGAGACCATCTCGTCATCCAAATTCAGCTGGAAATAATGCATATGTCAGGTGATGACCATGCTATAGGGAATGTTCGACCTACTATGAGGATGAATCTGAAACCAATGCCCTACAATAAGGGCTGTTCTATCCACCCTATGACCCTGTAATGAAAAATATATTTTTAGGATTCGTCTATAATACAACATATAAAAATAAATTAATATGTACAATAAAAAAATATGACTTTTAGTATACAATCTAGCAAGGCGATGTCTAAAATATTGACCTCATCCTAGTAACCGATATTTTGGTCCTCCCTAGCCCAATTATCATTTAAATATAGGAATTTAACAAAACTAATAAAAAAAAATTGTCATTTTACAATATTTGGGTTTTATAAAAATAGCCACATTTTTCGAAATGGACTTCAAAAAATCCAAATCAAACTTTTTTTTTTTTATTTGAAATTTCGGAGAACTGATATTTTTACTTCGGAGATCCGAAGTATTATTAAATCGTATCGTATTTTTTAAAATATATATATATAAATTCAGTTATCATTTATTTTTTGGACTAATTTCACTATTTTTTTTAATTTTTGGGAGTTATATGTAAAAATAATATATATAAACAGTTAATTATACATCAAAACAGTTAACTATATATCAAAATGAAAATAATATAATATATATAAAAAATTACATATCATCAAAATTAATTTCAGCCAATACATTATTAGGTCTAGTACCTCTTTCAGCTGACAACCTCATCAGAAGTTCTAACGCCTCCTATAATGATCACTCTATTCCTTTCTGTCGATCCTTCATTCTTTTTTTTCACTTCTCGACCCTTGTCTGACCCTCCTCTTTCGCAATCACGCAGTCACGTAACAAAGTGACTAATGAATCACTTGTAGGATGAGAATCGTGAGATAGGCCAGCGCCATCAGAGCCTATTAGAGGATTATAAGCAACAAGATCATCACGTGACAGCTGGTTTTGCGTAGCATGACGAACTACCAAACAAATAAATAAAAAGAATTAAATAATCGAATATCATCAATTTTTATCATTATATATATATATATATTATTTTTCGATACAATAGAGGCTCCTCCTTCGCAGGAATCCCTAGTTAATGATAGCCAGATGCTCAAATGAGACCACATCGTCATCCAAATTCAGGTGGAAATACTGCAAAGTCAGGTGATGACCATGACATAGGGAATGTTCGACCTACTATGAGCATGAATCTGAAACCATTGCCTTATAATAAGGGCTACTCTATCCACCCTATGACCCTGTAATGAAAAATATATTTTTAGGATTTGTCTATAATACAACATATAAAAATAAAGTAATATGTACAATAAAAAAATATGACTTTTAGTATACAATCTAGCAAGGCGATGTCTAAAATATTGACCTCATCCTAGTAACCGATACGCGGCATGATGATCAACTGAACGATATCCTCTATAGGCCGAATGCTTAGTTTTATATGCCTCCGCCTCAAAACGTGTAATCGGCCATCATAATACGAGGCGCACTCACTCGCCGTAATGCTATGTCCTAGTAATCTACTCATGACAGCTCTCTGATCAAGCCATGTTTTGTACCGTCAGGCCCAAACTGCATATCTTCCACAACTGGATATCCCAATACCTCACATATCAAGTCTGAGGTAATATTCAACCTCCTCTCGAACAACCAAGTAGAAAACTGAAAATGGTACTTTTGAATCGTTTCCGGGTCGATGTTACTGATGAACATCTGACATGATCCAGCATACACTGGTACGTCTAAAGTATAAAGGTTATCTCTTCTCATCTCTCGCAATAGATTTATTTTTCCATAGCCTGTAATATCTTATATATCTATTGCATATGCCCCAACAATAGAGCGTGCAATCCAAACATTTTGGTATCGAGCGAACGCCTCATTGTTTGGGAAGTAATAAGAAACAACATCAGCCATAACTTCGGAAACAAGTTTGGATTTTGGACCAAGTTCAGAGATAACTTCAGATTTCCTAAGAAACTTCGGAGAAAAATTCGGATTTTCTAAGTTTGATGGATAATTCAGATATTTTTTATCGTGTTATGTTCATTTCGGAGAACTCGACCTTATATATTTTTGAAATTTTGGAGATCATAAATTAATTCGGATCTCTGAAGTTTCAACAAAGAGAGAAGAAGTTCGGTGTTGACTTCAGAGAATGTGGATTCTCCGAAGTTTACTTAGGAAAATGTGACTATTTTTACAAAACTCAAATGTTGTGGCTTATTTTGACAAATGACAAAGTTTTTTTTTATTAGTTTTGTTTAGTTCCCTTTTAAGACTGGTACATTATTAAAAAGACATAAATTTTAAAATTTTATTCACTGGCCCACCTAATGATTGCAAAATATATCAAATTTGGATATACGATTGAATTGTGTATCAAACATTTAGATATACATTAAATACAAAATAAGTAGATATTTTCTATATTTTTGATACATTTTGCCATCTTTATGAAAATCAGTGAATAAAATTTCAAATTTTATTTATTTTTATAACATGGCAAATATTAATATACAATTTTCTTTTAAAAAATATATAAATTTTATGCATACGTATATTATTGTTTTTTATTTATAGAGGGCGTCTTGTCAGTCAGCTTCACTCTCTCCCTTTCTACTACTACGGACTGATTGAATTCATTCTTACAGTTTCCTAGAAAACTTCGTACAGACATATTCTCAGGTCGATTCTTTTTTGTCAGCATGTGTCTATCTCCATGTCATTTATCAAAAGAAATTCCCAGAAACTTCTCTGTTTTCTTGTATTCACTAAAGTTTCACGTGTGTATGAACTTTTAAGTTTCTGCAGAGGAAGTCGAATTGCAATTTCTTGGGGCCATCAAGATATTTTTTCATGTTTGATTATTCAATATATATATATAAATGTGTGTTTGTTTTGTTTTTTATTTTTTTTGAAAAAAAAACAGTAAAATTGAAAATGAAAATGAAAAAACTGTAGCTTTTGTTGAAAAAGAAAAGAGTCTAGCTTTTGTCTTCTCATGTTTAATAATTATGAATGTAATATAAAATCAACCAAATCTATTTGATACTCATACAACCAACAAAAATTCTATTAACAGTGCAATGTGAGAATACCTAAAAAAACAAAAAACAAAATTGTGTTTTGTTTTTGTTTTTGTTTTTATTAGGTATTCTCATTGTTTAACATTGCACTGTTAATAGAATTTTGGTGGTTGTATGAGTATCAAATATATTTGACTGATTTTATATTACATTCATAATTATTAAACATGCGAAGTTTGATAATATACATATACAGAGAGAGTCACTACAAAAATTAAGGCATTTAGCGTCCAATAATTTAGCGTCGAAACTACTTTCGACGTAAATAATCACTTTTAGCATCGTAATTAATATTCGAAGCCAAATATCAAGATTTTAGCGACGAAAATCATATTCGACGCCAAATATTCAACTTTTTTCGTCGAATTAACATATCGACGCTAAAAGTACGAATTATAGCGTCGAAAATTATTCGACGCTAACGTGTTTTAACTATTCCAATAATATTTGGCGTCGACATAAAATTACGACGCTAAATGTTATACTTTTAGCGTCAAAAATCAACTTCGACGCCAAAAACATGAAATTTAGCGTCGACGAAATAGCGTCGCTAAAGGTTTAAGAAGATATCACCGACAATCCTTTAATTTTTAGCGTCTAAATTTTAAATCGACGCTAAAAATCAGACATTTAGCGTCGAAATAAGAGATTCGACGCTAAAAATCAGACAATTAGCGTCAAATTTAATGTTTCGACGCTAAAGATAGATTAAAATGCAGAATGCCACCAACCCTTCTCCCCCTATGCTTTTTCTCTCATTCTCTTCAATTTCATCCTCTAAAATATGAGAATCTCTCATCTGCAACCTCACAACTCTCCTACAAATTTTCAATAAAATTGTAATCAATTTTCCATAAGGTAAATCTTCTTTCTTATTTCTTTCTTATTTTCATTTTTTATGATTATGTTTATTATTTCAGTTTGTTAGTGGTTTATGATTCATATATGTAGATTAGTTAATTAACTAACTAAATATAATTTTCTGTAAACTATTTAATTTATCAACTAAATATATATGTATATGCTTAAATAAATAATTAATGAATTAGTAATGTTGATGAGTGTAATATGATGTTTAATAATTATATTATTATATTTAGGTATTTCGCTGAAATGGATAGAAATTGGATGAGCTCGCTGGATATATTGAGTGTTGAATATCGTAATGGAGTGTATGAGTTCATGGAAGTCGCAAAGCAACACATTGATGCAGAAGGTCGTGTTCGGTGTCCATGTACAAATTGTTTGAATAGAAAAAGGAAATAGTTAGATGAAGTTAATAATCATTTATACATGCCGGGAATATCACCAACTTACCGTACGTGTATTTATCACGGTGAGCAGTATAATTCTCAGTCACAGTTTATTGATTTCGGTGAAGGGAGCAATAGTTACAATCAACCTGCAAACAATGAGATAACCGATGCTTTACATGACTTACAAGGTCCACAATTTGGTCATAGTGTTAGTGGTGACATGCCAGTGTTAAGTGGAAATGATCAAAATTTATTTAGTGAACTACTTGATGAGGCAAAAAAAAATCAATTGGAAGGTGTTGGAATGTCGAGCTTGAATTTCGTTGTGAAATTATTACACATTAAAGTGATCAAAAGAATGACCAACAAAAGTATTGATATGATGCTAGAGTTACTGGGGCAAATGTTACCGGTTGGAAGCGAATTGCCTAAGTCGTACTACGAGGCAAATAAAATATTGCGTGATCTGGGAATGAGGTATGAATCCATTCATGCTTGTAAGTATGACTGTGTATTATTTCGTGCCGAGTATGAATCACTTGAATATTGTCTGATATGTGGTGAAAGTCGTTACAAAGTCCGTGGTATGGGGAAGAAAGTGCCTCAAAAGATATTACGATATTTCCCTTTAACGCCCAGGCTGCAGAGGTTGTTCATGTCACCACACACAGCGACTGACATGATGTGGCATCATGAAAAGATGATTGGTGTGGAGGGCATACTTAGACATCATGCGGATGGAACCGAGTGGAAGGAATTTGATGACATATACCCTCGTTTCGCTGAGGACCCCCGTAATGTGAGGTTAGGTATTGCCTCTGATGGTTTTAACCCGTTTGTGAATATATACAACTCTTATAGCATATGGCCCATTATTATTATTACATATAACTTACCTCCATGGAAATGTATGAAGGATCCGTTCATGTTTATGTCATTGTTTATCACTGGTCCATGTTCCATTGGTAACAATATGAATATTTACTTGAGACCATTGATCGAGGAGTTACAAACATTATGGAATGTGGGTGTGCATACCTATGATGCAGCTTCTGAGCAGTATTTTCATATGCATGCAGCATTATTATGGACCATTAATGATTTTCCAGCTTATGGTTCATTATCTGGATGGAGCACTAAGAGATACATGGCATGTCCAATTTGCGCGGGTCAAACACCTTCGCAACGATTACGGAATAAAATAGGATACACATGGCACATGAGATTTCTTGAGTTGAGTTATCCTTGACGGAGGAGTAAATTATTTAACGGTCAACATGAACCTCAGAGTATGCCCAGTCCATTGTCTGGATTCGACATACTTTGCCAACATCAACATCTCAGAGACAGCACACCAGGTAAACATCCTAATAATAGAGATAAAAATCAAAAACGTCAACATAAAGAGTTGAATTGGACATGAAAGAGTATTTTCTTTGAGTTAGAATATTGGAGGACTCTGAGTTTGTGACATAATTTGGATGTAATGTATATAGAAAAAAACATATGTGATAGTTTAGTGGGCACACTATTCAATATTCCGGGTAAGACAAACGACACTGTAAATGCTAGATTTGACCTACAAGATCTTAGAATTCGCAGTGAATTGCATTTACAAGTCACTTTTCGAGGTCTTATTAAGCCACCTGCTAGTTATGTGCTAACTCAATCAGAGAGAAAATCATTCTGTGATTGGCTGAAAATGGTTAAATTTCCTGATGATTATGCATTGAATATTGGACGTTGGGTCATAGATGATACAATAACGGGGTTAAAGAGTCACGATTGTCATGTGCTCCTCGAGATTCTCCTTAATGTTGGTATTTGACCTTATCTCCCCCCGAATGTATGCAACGTCGTACTTGATCTATGTGGCTTCTTTAAACAATTATGTCAGAGGACATTAACCACATATGTTATTGACAAACTTGAGCGAGGAATCGTGATAATCCTATGCAAGCTGGAGCAAATTTTGCCACCCGCTTTTTTTGATGTGATAGTACATCTGGCCGTGCATTTAACGGCTGAAGCTATGAATGAAGGTCTTGTCCATTACAGATGGATGTATCCCATTGAGAGGTACTATATATACAGTTTTAAATATTACATTCTTAAATTTTTTCTGTTCATTAAATTTATTATTAATGCAAACTTGTTGTCATATCTGCAGGGCTTTGGGAGATTACAAATAATATGTGAAAAATAAGACGCGACCTGAAGGGTCAATAGCAGAAGCTGTTGTAATAAGTGAAGCAATAACATTTTGTTCGATGTATATGTGTAGGCACTGTATTTTTACACATAAGTCCCTATGATGAGTCTCATTTTGGAGACACTACCTTTTAAGTCATGGAGGTCACGGAAAACGGACATCGGAAGGGGGAATTCAGAATAAACAAGTTCACTGTCTTCGTTGGTGCTGCGTTCGTTACTTCGTTCGAACGTCAGGCAAATTGCGGGCGTTCGTGCCGCGTTCTAGGAAGCGTTCGAACGATGTCGGTAGTTCTGGTTTTGCTGCTAGCCTCGCACCCCAGCCCAATTAGCCCCCCAAAGCCCATAAAACACATCCCAAATTAAATAAATAAATATTAATTAAAACATTAACTAAATAAGAAATAATTAAATTAATTAAATAATTAAATAAAACATTTACCAAACTTAAACTAAAATCATGCCTAATTTAAATAATTCATATACTAAAATTAAAATAAGATAAGCCTAATTAAAATCAATCAACCAATTATATTCCCAATCAAATATGTATTATTCCTAACTTAAAATATTGAATGCCTAATTAACACAAACTAAATATGCAACCTTCCTAATCTAAACCAAATCAAATCTCTTGCTTTCCTTATCCAAGACCAAATCAAATCCTCCATTTAATGCCAAATCTCTTCCTTGTGAGACAAGGTGTAGCCCTAGCCCTTCTCTATATAAACCACCCCTAACCAAGACATGCATTACCTTCACACGATTGGAATTCACGCCCATAGGCCCTAGCTAGCTCATTCATACAAGAAAAGCCTCCCCTAGCTCTCCACTCCCTCATTACCAAATTACAGCAGCCTAATAACGCCCAATACAGCAGACATACCACGGAACAAACACCACAACAACCCTTCCCTCACCAAATTAACGAGAACAACACACAGCAGCCCCAAAACTGCCCCTGAAATCAGTCCCAAATAGCAGCCCTAAACACACACCAAAACAGTCCCCTAAATTACTAAAAAATAGTAACCAAAACATCCCAAAAATAGTAACTAAAATACAGCAGCAAAACAGTAGCAACGGCAGCGAATCGGAGTCAAAAGCAGCAGCAAAAGATGGAGAACGACAACCAAAACAGTAAGACAACGAACAAGAACAGTGAACCAGTGAACCGGAAGAGTTGCGGAGCATCCACCCTTCCGACGATCGTGTACCGTACATCCGAGAGGTGATTTAAAAGGTTAGACCTGAGGGCACTTTTTCATTAGTTTATATTCGTTTCTTTTATTATTGAATTCTATTCGCATGAGAGTCGTTTATGGATGCATGTTGTGGCTTGAATGAAATGGAAGAGTGTCGTCTCTTGTGGTATATAGGATGGAAACCCATACGTAAATTCCGTAGCCGAATCCAAATGGACGGTAGTGCGGTCTGTACTTGGGATACAACTCCACGTACCACTTGAGTAAACGACACTCCTCTTTTGTTTTGTGTTGCTTTGGTTTATCTATTTCTTGTTACTTAAATTCTGTATGTCGCTTATTTGTGTATGATATAATCGAGTGCATGGGCTCAGTAAGTGCGATGAAAGGTCCCCTAATCGGAAGGGTTAAAATCCTTCACCACGATGCTTTGCCGCACCGATTGATGTGTGTTAGGTTGAATGCGAGATACGTTCAATCGGACACATTACGTTTAATATATTGCCTTTAACTTTTTGTATGCATGATTCAATCGAGCGCATGGGCTTAGTAAGTGGAATGAAAGATCCCCTATGGGGAGGGGTTTAAAGCCCTTACCACGATGCTTAGCCGCGCCGGTTGATGTGTGTCCGGTTGAATGCAAGATATGCTCAATCGGGCATACTTAGTTTGATATGATTGTCTTTATGTTTTTATGCATAGTTAATCAAGCGCATGGGCTTAGTAAGTGGAATGAAAGATCCCATATGGGGAGGGGTTTAAAGCCCTTACCACGATGCTTTGCCGCGCCGGTTGATGTGTGTCCGGTTGAATGCAAGATATGCTCAATCGGGCATACTTAGTTTAATATGATTGTCTTTATGTTTTTATGCATGGTTCAATCAAGCGCATGGGCTCAGTAAGTGGAATGAAAGATCCCCTATGGGGAGGGGTTTAAAGCCCTTACCACGATGCTTCACCGCGCCTCGTATTATACTATTCGTCATTTATGTATTGCGTCCCATTTCATGCATCAGGTCTGTTCCCGTTCGAACGCGTTTACGAACGCACATGTATTTTGCCTTATCATGCATCAGGTCTTATTTCCGTTCGAACGCGTTCATAAACACCATACGAACGTGAGTTTTATGTTTCATTTACATTCGAACGCGTTAACAAACCCACACGAACGTGAGCATTCTGTCTCATTTCTGTTCGAACGCGTTTACGAACGCTACTCGAACGAGAACCTTCTGTTTACCATTCGAACGCGTCTACGAACGCTACACGAACGCACACGGTAAACAGATCCTCTTGCATCACATTACGACATGTCCATCTTAGCATATGGTTACCCCTTTGTACGCTACGCATTTGTATTACCTCTCTAGCTGTCTATTTCTGTTATGCGCCTACAATATTATTTGTCGTCATTTTGATTTCCTTTCTATTACACGCAAGCGTTACCATGACTATTTGTGTTTATATTTACATGAATGATTGAATTCTTATGACGTTATGTGCTTGTTGTTGCAAAGGCCTATTTTTAAGCATGTGAATTTGGCAATAAGATTTGGTTTCATGTATGTTAGATGTAAACTATACTTTTAAGCATGTGAATCTAGGATTGTGTTGCACTTGGAAATATATGTCATAGGCTTGGTTGGATTATTGCATAAATCTTTACATTACAAGTTGCATAAGTAAGGGACCATTCCGAACCCAATGGTTTGAGGTCTTCCCTTGCGAGGGGTGAGTGCGGCCTTAAATCTTTGTCTCGGTTCACACCGGGTGGCGACTCCATGTTATTTCGTACTTCCCAACTAGGCCGCGAGCCTAGAACAGCGTCGTCAAGTTCTGTTGTCCACAGTCTGGCGACTCCACTGGGGATAGAGAATCGGCCTCGAAATAATGCCTTGTAATGTATAGATTTATGCTTTAATTAACCGTGTCTACAAATGTGTGAAATGGGGGTTGTAATCAAGGGCATCTTGAGGCTAGGTAATGGTTTGGTGTCTTCCTTCACTCACTACCTTTCTAGAAGGAAAAGCTGTGAAGACACCTAGATAGCCATCTACTCGTAGCCTATTGTGATAGACTAATTTGGAGGACTCGTTGTTTATTCCTGACACCAAGCGATAAGAGCCTAAGAGGCTTGGGTATTTAAGTGAGCCTCGCTCCACCTTCCCTTTGGGGAATCTACAACGGGAAATCCATTTGACAGTCTGTCACACACCATAGCTCATTGGCACGTACCTTAATGTATAAAAAAGGGCGTGCTCACTTGGTTGCTCGAACCCTTGATTGGGGAGACCTAGTTGTGGGCCATCCTTCGCCGATGAGAGCCTTTGTCCATACTCCCACGAACCCATGCGTAGACCGGGTTGTATAGCCTATAACAAATATTTCCTTGTGCTTTAGGACCATTATCATTTGGATGAATTTGACTCTTTGTCAAAAATGCAAACTTGCTGGGCCATTTAAACTGGGACAGGTTCGTATCTTATGACAATTAGGCCCAAAGCTTCTGAAATGATGGTGGGCCACACAGTAGAAGTTATTATTTTATGTTTATAATATCTTCTTTGTATGCTTATGTTTGGGAACATTGCTATTTGAATCCATCTGGGTCTTTTGTCATGAGATATGGGCTTGTTGGGCCATTTAAACTAGGACATGAACATATCTTATGACGATTGGGCCAAAAGGCTTCTAAATAACAATGGGCCATTTTATGATTGTGTTCGGAATATTATCATTTGGATTTAGTTGGGCTCTTTGCCATAAGACATGAACTCGTTGGGCCATTTAAACTGGGACGAGTTCACTCCTATGACAGTTAGCCCAAAAACTTCTAAAATGATGATGAGCCGATTTGTGTGAAAATTTTAATGAGTTGATATATTTCTTGTATCGCATGCATATCATGCATCCCATGCACCCCATGCATACATATATCATGTTAACCCTTGTGTTCTGAAAGCCATCATAGATTCCCGTTGGGTTAGAAAAAAGGGAAGACTCACCAAAATACTGAGAACAGACATGAGTGAATCAGATATTGAGGTATCCCGGATAGATCAGTTGGAGAATGGTTTCGCCAAGATTACTGAACAGTTGCAAGCCTTGACTAGTGCCATGAAAGATATGGTTGTGCCCCGTGCTGGGGGAAATTCGGAGAATGTAAGGCGCGAAGAGCCTCCGAATGGGTTGGGGGATGATATCCCCACTTTTGATGATGACATAGCAGAGTATGCAACAGGCAAAGTGATTGGGTCTCAGACAGAATTTCAGAAGTTTCGGGATCAGGTTGAAACAGTTACCCGCAAAATGAGGGGTAAACATGAAGATTTGTTAGATTATGAGGCAATGACCTTCGGAGAACAGCTGCCAGCTCAGTTTAAAATGCCCGACATGGCCAAGTTTAATGGGAATGGAGACCCAAGAATCCATCTGCAGCAATATGTCTCAGTCATGAGTTCAGTGGGCCTATCACAGCGCCAAGTCCAAAAGATGTTTGGGATGTCACTTGAGGGGGCACCTGTGGTTTGGTATCATAGCCTTGAGAAGAAGGTTAAGGAAGATTGGAGGGAGCTAGCTGATGTTTTTCTTAAAGCAATATGTCACGGACCTGGAGATTGACTTGTCACTCCGTGACTTAGAAAATATCAAGCAGAAGCCGGAGGAAAATTTCAAGGAATATGTGGACCGCTGGAGGAGCCAGCTTCTGAAGATGCAGACCCGGCCCTCAGAAAAGGACCAGATCAAAATGATCATCAAGGGCACCAAGCCCTCTATTTATGGCAAACTGAGGAGAATGACTTCGATGATTACTGATTTTCGACAGCTGAGGGAGACAGTTATGGATATTGAGGAGGAGGAAGCCGAGAACAGAAAATTTTATGGACAGAACAGAAAGAATATTGGGGGACATTCAGGGACTATGCCTGCTACTGCTGAGGTCACTGCCATTAAGAACAGACGATTTTCTAACCTTGGTAAGCCTCTTTCAAAGGTATTCGAAAAGCTGAAGGCGCAAGGACTCTTAAAACCTTTGGAACCTAGGCCCATTCCAAATCCTGTGCCACCTCACATGAACTTAAACTTATACTGTCACTTCCACCAAGAAAAATGCCATGACACCGACAACTGCGCCCGCCTCAGATATGAAATCCAAAACCTCATCGATGCCCATACAATACCCAACCCAGAGAAAGAACAACCCAATACACACAGAAACCCCCTACCAAATTACCACTCCGCCCCACCACCATGATAACCTTTTGCTTTCTTGAAACCTTTGTCCTCTGAACCCTCAACCACCAAGCTTCTCATATGGGGATAAGGGATAACAATGGTGAAGAACCATGGGCTGAAGAAGAAGGCACTGTTGTTTCTCCTAGTTTATCTTGCACTTTTAATAAAGACATTGATTTTGTTTACCTGTTCGAACGTTTCCTCAACAATAATAAAGGCGATCATTTCATTTATCTGCCTAAGACTATTACTTTCAAACTTGCAACATGAGTGTGTTCAATCTTGGTAATGTGATGCTCAGAACGTAGAGAATCCTCAAAAGAAGCAAGCAGAAAAGATAAGTTAGCCATTCAGAATTGGGAAATGGAGACAATGGGACTGTTAGACTTGGAAAGAAACGGGTTCCTGGAACAAATCGGTGTAGACAGATGGAAATGGTACTTTCCCTAAGAGAAGAATGGTCATCAATGGAATTGACGGAAGACCTAACCCAACGGGATGGGAAACTCATTCACGCATGCATGCATACACGTAACATATTTTGCTTTCCTTTTTGTGTTTTGTGTTTGTTTTGTGTTCACAGGTTTTGAAGAAGAAAGAGAGAAAGCGGCAAATGAAAGCCAGTCAGAAGCATCAATATAACATCAGCGGTTTGGGGATGAATCCCAGGGTTGAGGCCCATATCAGTATCGGTCTAGGGGCGAGGCCCACCTCAGTATCAGTTCAGGGCCGAGGCCCACATCAGTATCAGCTTGGGGGCGAGGCCCACATCAGTATCAGTTTAGGGATGAGTCCCATGGTCAAGGCCCACATCAGTATCAGTTTAGGGATGAGTCCCAGGGTCAAGGCCCACATCAGCAGCAGTTTTGGGATGCGTCCCAGGGTCGAGGACCACATCAGCAGCAATTTTAGGATGAGTCCCAGAGTCGAGGCCCGCATATCAGTATCAATTTTGGGGATGAGTCCCAAGGCCGAGGCCCACATCAGCAGCAGTTTTGGGATGCATCCCAAGGTCGAGGACCACATCAGCAGCAATTTTAGGATGAGTCCCAGAGTCGAGGCCCGCATATCAGTATCAATTTTGGGGATGAGTCCCAGGGCCGAGGCCACATCAGCAGCAGTTTTGGGATGCGTCCCAGGGTCGAGGACCACATCAGCAGCAATTTTAGGATGAGTCCCAGAGTCGAGGCCCGCATATCAGTATCAATTTTGGGGATGAGTCCCAGGGCCGAGGCCCATATTAGTATCAGTTTGGGGATGAGTCCCCGGGTCGATGCCCACATCAGCAGCAGTTTTGGGATAAGCCCAGGGTCGAGGCCCGCACATCAGTATCATTTTTGGTGATGAGTCCAAGGGCCGATGCCCACATCAGTCAGTTTTAGGAATAAGGCCTAGGGAATAAAGCCCACATTCAATACAGTTCAGGAACAAAGCCACACAGTCAGCTCAGATAAGAGAACAAAGCTCAAAGGGAAGAAAGCATCATGTCAGTACAGTTCGGGAATAAAGCTCGGGAGGAATAAAGCCTCATCTCAACACAGTTCAGGAACAAAGCTCGGAGGAATAAAGCCTCATCTCAACAGTTCGGGAATAAAGCTCGGAGGAATAAAGCCTCATCTCAACACAGTTCGGGAACAAAGCTCGGAGGAATAAAGCCTCATCTCAATAGTTCGGGAATAAAGCTCGGGAGGAATAAAGCCTCATCTCAACACAGTTCGGGAACAAAGCTCGGAGGAATAAAGCCTCATCTCAACAGTTCGGGAATAAAGCTCGGGAGGAATAAAGCCTCATCTCAACACAGTTCGAGAATGAACAAGCCGGGAACGGCAATCCAAGAATGGAGCAGAGTTCAAGAATGAACAAGCCGGGAATGGCACTCCAGGAATGGAAATACAGTTCAGGAATGAACAGGCCGAGAATGGCACTCCAAGAATGGAAGCACGGTTCGGGAATGGACTACCTCACAGTAACGGTTCGGGAATGGACCAACTCACAGTAACAGTTCGGGAATGGACCAACTCCCAGTAACGGTTCGAGAATGGACCACCTTACAGTAACGGTTCGGGAATGGACCACCTCACAGCAACAGCTCGGGAATGGACCACATCACAGCACGGTTCGGGAATGAACCAGGGGTCGCAGCACCTCACCATCCAAATCAACTCAACTCAACACATGGTAAGTCAAGTGGCAGCTGGCGAGCCAGGTAAGTGAAAATGCATTGCATAACTTTGATAAGATTGTCACTGTTGCACATTACACAAGTCCCATCAAAGTGGGGGCGACTGTAGGCACTGCATTTTTACACATAAGTCCCTATCATGAGTCTCATTTTGGAGACACTACCTTTTAAGTCACGGAGGTCACGGAAAACGGACATCGGAAGGGGGAATTCAGAATAAACAAGTTCACTGTCTTCGTTGGTGCTGCGTTCGTTACTTCGTTCGAACGTCAGGCAGATTGCGGACGTTCGTGCCGCGTTTAGGAAGAGTTCGAACGGTGTCGGTAGTTCTGGTTTTGCTGCTAGCCTCGCACCCCAGCCCAATTAGCCCCCCAAAGCCCATAAAACACATCCCAAATTAAATAAATAAATATTAATTAAAACATTAACTAAATAAGATAATAATTAAATTAATTAAATAATTAAATAAAATATTTACCAAACTTAAACTAAAATCATGCCTAATTTAAATAATTCATATACTAAAATTAAAATAAGATAAGCCTAATTAAAATCAATCAACCAATTATATTCCCAATCAAATATGTATTATTCCTAACTTAAAATATTGAATGCCTAATTAACACAAACTAAATATTCAACCTTCCTAATCTAAACCAAATCAAATCCCTTGCTTTCCTTATCCAAGACCAAATCAAATCCTCCCTTTAATGCCAAATCCCTTCCTTGTGAGACAAGGTGTAGCCCTAGCCCTTCTCTATATAAACCACCCCTAACCAAGACATGCACTCCCTTCACACGATTGGAATTCACGCCCATAGGCCCTAGCTAGCTCATTCATACAAGAAAAGCCTCCCCTAGCTCTCCACTCCCTCATTACCAAATTACAGCAGCCCAATAACGCCCAATACAGTAGCCATACCACGGAACAAACACACAACAACCCTTCCCTCACCAAATTAACGAGAAAAACACACAGCAGCCCCAAAACTGCCCCTGAAATCAGTCACAAACAGCAGCCCTAAACACACACCAAAATAGTCCCCTAAATTACCAAAAAATAGTAACCAAAACATCCCAAAAACAGTAACTAAAATACAGCAGCAAAACAGTAGCAACGGCAGCGAATCGGAGTCAAAAGTAGCAGCAAAAGATGGAGAACGACAACCCAAAACAGTAAGACAACGAACGAGAACAGTGAACCAGTGAACCGGAAGAGTTGCGGAGCATCCACCCTTCCGACGATCGTGTACCGTACATCCGAGAGGTGATTTAAAAGGTTAGACCTAAGGGCACTTTTTCATTAGTTTATATTCGTTTCTTTTATTATTGAATTCTATTCGCATGAGAGTCGTTTATGGATGCATGTTGTGGCTTGAATGAAATGGAAGAGTGTCGTCTCTTGTGGTATATAGGATGGAAACCCATACGTAAATTCCGTAGCCGAATCCGAATGGACGGTAGTGCGGTCTGTACTTGGGATACAACTCCACGTACCACTTGAGTAAACGTCACCTCCTATTGTTTTGTGTTGCTTTGGTTTATCTATTTCTTGTTACTTAAATTCTGTATGTCGCTTATTTGTGTATGATATAATCGAGTGCATGGGCTCAGTAAGTGCGATGAAAGGTCCCTTAATCGGAAGGGTTAAAATCCTTCACCACGATGCTTTGCCGCACCGATTGATGTGTGTTCGGTTGAATGCGAGATACGTTTAATCGGACACACTACGTTTAATATTATTGCTTTTAATTCTTTGTATGCATGATTCAATCGAGCGCATGGGCTTAGTAAGTGGATGAAAGATCCCATATGGGGAGGGGTTAAAGCCCTTTACCACGATGCTTAGCCGCGCCGGTTGATGTGTGTCCGGTTGAATGCAAGATATGCTCAATCGGGCATACTTAGTTTGATATGATTGTCTTTATGTTTTTTTTGGCATAGTTCAATCAAGCGCATGGGCTTAGTAAGTGGAATGAAAGATCCCATATGGGGAGGGGTTAAAGCCCTTACCACGATGCTTTGCCGCGCCGGTTGATGTGTATCCTGTTGAATGCAAGATATGCTCAATCGGGCATACTTAGTTAAATATGATTGTCTTTATGTTTTTATGCATGGTTCAATCAAGCGCATGGGCTCAGTAAGTGGAATGAAAGATCCCCTATGGGGAGGGGTTTAAAGCCCTTACCACGATGCTTCGCCGCGCCTCGTATTGTACTATTCGTCATTTATGTATTGCGTCCCATTTCATGCATCAGGTCTGTTCCCGTTCGAACGCGTTTACGAACGCAACTCGAACGCACATGTATTTTGCCTTATCATGCATCAGGTCTTATTTCCGTTCGAACGCGTTCACAAACGCCATACGGATGTGAGTATTCTGTTTCATTTACGTTCGAACGCCTTAACAAACGCCACACGAACGTGAGCATTCTTTCTCATTTCTGTTCGAACGCGTTTACGAACGCTACTCGAATGAGAACTTTCTGTTTACCGTTCGAACGCGTCTACGAACGCTACACGAACGCACACGGTAAACAGATCCTCTTGCATCATATTACGACATGTCCATCTTAGCATATGGTTACCCCTTTGTACGCTACGCATTTGTATTACCTCTCTAGCTGTCTATTTATGTTATGAGCCTACAATATTATTTGTCGTCATTTTGATTTCCTTTATATTACACGCAAGCGTTACCATGAATGTTTGTGTTTATATTTACATGAATGATTGAATTTTTATGACATTATGTGCTTGTTGTTGCAAAGGCCTATTTTTGAGCATGTGAATTTGGCAATAAGATTTGGTTTCATGTATGTTAGATGTAAACTATACTTTTAGCATGTGAATCTAGGATTGTGTTGCACTTGGAAATATATGTCATAGGCTTGGTTGGATTATTGCATAAATCTTTACATTACAAGTTGCATAAGTAAGGGACCATTCCGAACCCAATGGTTTGAGGTCTTCCCTTGCGAGGGGTGAGTGCGGCCTTAAATCTTTGTCTCGGTTCACACCGGGTGGCGACTCCATGTTATTTCGTACTTCCCAACTAGGCCGCGAGCCTAGAACAGCGTCGTCATGTTCTGTTGTCCACAATATGCAGAATATTGAAATTCATTTTAATTTTCGGCCACGAAACTGTGATGGAGATGCAAGTAATAAGTAAGATATCACAGTGTTCCATCAAAATTGCAGACCATTTGGAGCAGTAGGTTTGAAATTACTAACTTTTGAGGAAGTTCAACGTGCGCATTGGTTTATATTGAGTAATTGCGATGAAGTGCAATCGTATTTAATGTAAGTCTTTTTGGTGCATAACTATATTTTTTTTTGCCATACATTAACCTAACTCATTTTTTGTAGGCAACATATTACAATGCTACAATGTGGTGGTGACCATAACATTGATGAAACACACAAAAAAGAATTTCCTAAATGGTTTGAGACAATTGTAAGGCCTAACATTGTATATTTATTTTTATCCTAACATTAAATATTTCAGTTTGTTATATTAACACACATATATTTCTTTCATTGTTAGATAAACAACCAAGTGCAAAATGGTCAATTGGACTCGTTATCCTCGTTGGTTTCCTTGGCTTATGGGCCTCAAAAGTAGGCTTATGAATACAGTGGATGCATTGTGAACGAAGTTAGATTTCTTACCGAACAGCGAGATGTTGCTCATGTGACTCAGAATTATGGAATTATAGTCCAATGAGAACACGGCTCAGATATTATTGACTTCTACAGAGTGTTGCAATCAGTAATTGAGTTGATATACAGACTCAAACGAGATATTATGCTATTCGAATGCAAGTGGTTTGACACAAATGCCAGAAAGAGGAGAATTCAAGTTAGTAATCATCTAACGTCAATTAATGTTCAACGTTTTTAATACAAGAATTATCCATATATTTTTTGTACCCAAGCACAGTCAGTGATATATATATCTGATCCAAAGTTAGGAAATTGATGGATGGTGGTAGAAAAGTTACAACATAGGGGCATTTGGGATACGCGGAGAAAGATATTGTTGAAATATCAGATGATACACAAGAAGTCTCTGACAACTTCAAAATTCCTGAACAGAATTTTCATGTACCAAATGTCACCGTTCCTGAAAATATCACATTAACTCGAGATAATACAGACGTTGAGATAATTCCTCATTCTGAAGTTAGAGTGGAAGTAGCAATTGAAGAAGAATTTGACACTGAAGATGACTTCGAGTCAAGTCACGAATCCTCAAATATCGAAGATAATAATGACTAATCTAATTAGTATACTATGTGATGCATGATTAATTGGTACTATTATTATGAATTTGATTGTTTTTTTTGAATTACTATCATCACGTATGATTGGTGTTGTTGTTGTCATGTACATCGGATGAATGTTAGTTTTTATTATTATTAAAATAATTTATCATACACTTTAGCATCTAAATATAAATCGACACTAAAATTATGACATTTAGCGTCGAAATACTATTTCGACGCTAAAATTATGACATTTAGCGTCGAAATAAAATATCGACGCTAAAAGTTAACTTTAGCGTCGATTGAAATATTTGGACGCTAAAGGTTAAAATTTTATTTTCCCCAAAAAAATTTCATTAAGTACTGCTATTTTTTTAGCATCGAAATATGCGACGCTAAAAGCAAATTAATTCGACCCTAAAAGTCCCGTAAATCCCTAAAACCAGTTTCACATTCTTCTCGGCTCTGTGTTGTTAATTTGTATCAAAGTAAATTATTCTCTCAGTAATCTCTAGACGACGCTTGCTTTAAGGGTAAGTTTTCAAATCAAACAAATTATTTTGACTTTAAAGGATTTTTTTTTTGTTTTTTGTTTTGGGTGGGGGCTGCTTGCTTTGTTTTGTGTTTGTTGGTTGGCAATTTCGGCTTAGTGGAGGGTAGGTTGGTTTGGCTTTTGTCGGTGAAGGAGTTAGTTGGCAGTGTGTGAGTGTGTGTCGAGTGAATGATAATTTGATGATGATGATAATTTCATGGTATTGATGATGATGATGATGATGATTTCATGGTTTTGATGATGGTATTGATGATGATGTTATTGATGATGATGATGATGATAATTTCATGATGATGATGATGATAATTTGATGATGATGATGAGTGTCCAGAACAGCAGCATTTTGCTACTGTTCTGGTCTGTTCTGGATCAACGTTTGATGAATCTTTGTGCATTTAATCTTGGGTTATCTTTTTTAGATAGTATGATAGTAAGTAGCAATCCATATGTTGATAATATGAATCCCAAAATTTGAGTATATAACTTTGTGTCCAGAATGTGTGAATTGTTAATTTATTATCCTGAATGAGTACTTACAGTAATTTGTTGGTTTGCTATATATTTATGATCTGAGTGAGTTATCTTTATAGATTCGGTTTCTTTGGTTCATGTGGTAATTAGCATGTCAATTAATGAGAGCCCAAATTGCTTTTATCTATGCTTTATGCTGAAAATATTGATTTTACGGTAGCTTTACAGAATGCCAACAAACAATTTGGATGGTTTATACTTCGTACTAAATATTACCCTAATCACTCTGAAGTGTGTCACCTGTTTGGTCTTCGTATGTCTTAGTCTTGCACTACTTTCAAAGGGCTATCTTATAGCTGTTGAGTGAAATCATTTTTAGTCGATTTCTTAGCCCCGAATAAATTAAATACATGCAACGAAAGCATTTTTTCACTCTTTCATATACTATGGGATTTCACTTGGAAAAGAAAATGTTCCATTAGAAGTTTACTAACTTTGTGTTTTTTTGCAGATGGCACCGGGCAATCGCAGACGGGCTAATGCGACTCCATCTACATCAGCAAGGAAAACTGGCTCTGATGGAGTCTCTGCTAGCACAGGTGAGTCCAGTACAGTGAAGGGTCGAGGACGCACCCGTGGCCTGTGGTTGGTTATGCACGTTAAGGCTCACAGCCGTATCCGGATTGAGATATCAGATGATGGACAAAGTCAAGTCGGACAACATAATTCAGCGTTACTACAGCCATAAGAGCTACAGCTCGGTTTGAAGCTCCCCAAAACTACGTTTCTTGGAGGAAGATACCGTGTGAGACGAAAATCAACAGCTATTCTCTTCGCTACTTGTGAGTTTCCGTACGGTATTAAGTTTTCGATATTGTTTGTTAGTTATAATTTTTATTTAATACTTATTTTTACTCAGTTGCTATTCATGTAGGAGTGGTTCGACTTCGATCTGACCAAAGTGAATGTCCAACAGTATATTGACTATCACATGGGGAAAAATTATAAGGATTATAAGACAAAAGTCCTGAAACCAATATCGACGAACATGGACCTTCAGAAGCTCCACAACATAAGCCTGATTTTATAGAGGAGCAAGACTGGACATTCTTATGTGAACTTTGGTCTAGCAAGAAACACGAGGTAAATTTTAAAATAAACGGAAATTTATAATTGTATTTTTTTGGCACTTATAGTGTTGTTAAATGCAGGATAAATGTCACGCAAATGCGGGAAATCGAAGTCACTTGCGTTTTAACCACCGTGGAGGTTCGAAGCCATTTATCCAACATCGTGCCGAACATTCTGAGGTAAATATATCATAACGTAAAAGTTAACAGTTCATTATTTTTACTAATGTGGAATAATACTTAATTTATTTTCTGTTTTTAACAGAGTAGCACAGGCGAGGTGCAATCATTTCCAGATTTTTTCCGAGTGTCGTATTACAATGAGAAAAACAAATGGATAAATGAAGAAGCCGAACGCTGCTATGTAAGTTTCAGTTTTTGAAATAAAATAATTATTATTATATATGTTAATTTTTTTTAAATTCTAACATTAACTTATTTTTTTTTAAACAGAACGAAATGATAGAACTTCAACATCAAACTCATGAGACAGGGTCCGACTCGATACCAGATGAGCAGTTGTCGCAATTGGTTTTCAAGAATCAGACAGCTTACAACGTCGGCCTTGATACTCGTAAGAAGCCGACATCATCTGCACGCAATACTGTTAATTCGGATAATGCCTCCTCTTTTCAAGACCAGTTAACCACCACCCAAGACCGGCTAGCCACCACCGAAGAACATCTAGTCACCACCCGAGACGAGCTGAAGAAGACTAAAGATGAGCTACAATAGGTCAAGGTGGACCACGAGAAGAAGATGGAGCAGTTCGAACAACAAATGCTGGCTTTCCGCCAGATGTTGGAGGCCTCACTCAGTCATGGTGCATCGGGCTCGAGCGCTCCCCAATTACAGTAGCAATAAATTTTATATCCATTTGTCTAAATATTTTGAACAAATAGTTTTAATATGATATGTATTTTTTTTTAAAATCAATATAATAATAAAATAATTATTATAATATTTCGTAATTTTATTATTAATCAGGAATTTTTTTCAAATAAATAAAATATTAAATTAATTATTTTAGACCAAAAAATAGTAAATTAATAATTTTTTAAAAAATATATTTTTAACTATTTTCGTCGAACTAGTCGACGCTAAATGTGTTTTTGGCGTCGACTATATTCGACGCTAATAGTTAAAATAATCGCCGATGTAAGTATACAAATATTATTTTTTAATATACTTTAGCGTTGTTTCGTTTTGACGCTAAAAGTCTATTTTTTAGCGTCGAAATACATTGGACGCAAAATTATAGTTTTTAGCGTCGAATATCTTTATTTCGACGCTAAATATTATTCTCGTTCATGTTTGGGCGTCCAATTTTTACGTCTAATTAATTCGACGCTAATTTACATTTGCGTCGAAATTTTGACTTTTTGCGTCGATTAGTTTCGACCTTAAAGGGCATAATTTTTGTAATGAGTTAAGGCTTAGAACAATCCAAATTTATAGTTATATGGGATTGGTGTTGGTGTGTTGTCCAATTCAATCCCCAACGGACGTGGCTTGGTGGTGTAGAATTCAGGATCTCACATTGAGGTCTGAGATTCGAATCCAATGAGTGCTCTTTTGTTTAGAGCCTGAGATAATCGGGAATTTTACCTACTCCATTTAAGCCTAGAAGAGATGATTTGGCGGTAAAATTTCCAATGATTTAAAAAAAAAAAGTGTTGTCCAATCCACCAACTTCATTTGGCAATACATGCTAAATTAAAGTCCCACAACTTAAAATCTCCAAGCTTCTTTATTATAGCATGATCCATGTATAAAATTATTCCCTTCTTTAATTAATTATTTTTTTCCGTGTACATTCAAAGGTGGCTATTCATTGTTTCCGTCGATATGAGTAAGGTATATCATATCTCTTATTTTTTAACTTAAGAGATCTTATTAACTAAACTATTCATATTTAAATTTTAAATTTAATCTACAAATGTCCACAAATGCTCTTTTTTTTTTTTCCTTTTTTTTTTCTTTTTTGTTTTTGAATCGTATAATTTTCCACTGAAAATCAGATGTACTTACTTATACAAATTTAATTCATTATTAGTGTGAATGTGGGATCTTTCTTTTTCTCTCTTTTTCTTTCTTTTCTTACCCCTGAAATCCTGGTCAAATATTTCCAGTCTCAATTATATTGACCAGACCAACGTTGTTAATTAGCTTTATTTTTCCTTAGACTTAGGAAATGTCCAAGAAGCTTCATAAAGCTCAAAATTATTTTCGAATTGATCGAATGCTTTAAAAGAATCATACAGCCCTAATTTGTAGTAGGTTAAATTGTCACAATAAGTTCCATAAAGCAACTAATTAGCAAATTAATGAAGAATACATACATACATACATACATACATATATACATACAAACATACATACATACATACATTTAATTTCTCAATTTCAGATATATATATATATATATATACACACATATACATATACTTTAATTTGCAAATAAAGAGAAATAAAAAGAGAGAGCATTGAAACCAAAAAGAGGCAGAAATGGATGCTAAGCTATGTGAAGCAATGAGCTTGAACAAGATGGACCCAAGTGATCACAACAAAGAGGCATACAGATGCAGGTTTAAATCAAAGAAAGGAAGTGTGTTTCCGGCTAAGAGAAGGTCAGTGAAGAGGATGATTCTCCATCAATTTCTTCAATCTATTGCTTCTCTTTTTTGTTCAGGTGGTTTCTCTTCATCCAATGAAATATCCAACACAATTAGCAGGAATAAGGTTTCAGCACAAGAAACTTCAAAGTGTTGATAAAAAATTAAGGCTATATTTCCTTACCCATAATGCAAAATCTCCCCTCCCTGAGAGTTGGTAAAAGTTTATATATAATTTCTTTTCATTTTAGTGTTGTTTTTGAATTGGATTGTACCAGAATGTTCATTTATAATATTGCTTTTGATTATGTCCTTCTCTCTCTCTCTCTCTTTCTTTCTTTCTTTCTTTCTTTCTTTCTTTCTTCTTTCTTTCTTTTTTTTTGGGATTCTCTGAGTTTTTAGTTGAGGCTGATGGCCTATATATTGAAACGGAGGCTGCAAAATGTTCAAGGAATTGAGGGTTTAAAAAAAAATAAAATATTCTTCAATGTTTTATGGATCCGACAATGATATCCCAAAGAAAAGAAAAACAAAAACTGAAATCTTATGATCATGATTCTCAGTTCATAGAGTATTAATTATACCGATCGAGTACAGTAGTCACAACTTTTATTCTATTATTTATGTTTTTGAGTAATGTTACTCTTCCATGTCCGATTTCGTTTTTGAATTGAAAAGGTTTTACTCGTGTCTCGGACATAATAGCATTTTTGTTTTTCATAGAGATGTTTGATGAATATGTCAGAGATGTTTGATGAATATATGTCAGACCACCAAATTGTTCTTTCTGGCAGTTATAGACTTGAGAGTTGGATTAAAGGCTTCATCAAGCCAAAAAAAAAAAGCTATTGATAGTTGGATGAATATGGCAGACCATAAATATATTGGACGTATATAATTTTAGAATTACATATTGAAAAATTAGGGTTTTTATCATTAGTTTTTTCAAGAATTATAATAAAAAATATTTGGGGCCATAGATGGATGTCTGATCAATTTAGTCTTAAGATCGACCCTGAAAATAATATTAAATATTAAATAACAACAACATTAAGTAGAACGTTATCAAATTTACTGTAGTTCATGAATTTACATAAGTTGACACTTCATTGAGGGGTTAAACATCAATAATTAATATGTGTATAAAAGTTTATACATTATTTTATACAATTAAATGTATTTAGAAAAGCATAAAGCGTAAAATTAAAATAAATGAAATTTCAATTATATGTAATTGTACAGATTATTATATAAAATATTTTACTGATATCAACTTTTGAGAATAACGTAGTAATGTTTTATTTTATCTCAACAGACGGAGCCTCAAAATATGAAAAATCAACGAAAGGGAAGCTTTATTACCTCTCGAAATATAAAGTTCATCACATAGGGGTAAAAAGTAATTTTTTGTCACTATGGGTAGGGAAATATAATTATAGCTTTCAATTCTTATCACTTTCGTGCATTTAATCATTAAATAATTATTGCACGTGTGGTTGAAATTTAATATAACAAATGTATGAATAATAATAATAATAATATAATAATAATAATAATAATAATAATAATAATAATAATAATAATAATAATAATAAATGTATATCTCTCCCTCTATCAGCTCCTGGCAACCATGGAAGTGGTAAGTGGTAACAATACCATACTGTTTTTGCATAATGGTAGTTAAAGAAGGAAAAGAAATTAATCTGGAATTAAAAGAAAATCATGTTTAAGAGTCCAAAGAATCATTCATAGAAAGAATAATAAATTAACAAATCAATCACTAGAAGACGAATACATACAAACAACGACAAGAACAATAGACAAATCGAAAAAGCAATTAAAAATTGTTGATGGGGAAAAATAGCACATAAGAAACAAAAAACACAAGAACGAAATTTCCTGTTTATAAGATGTCAGTACGAAATCATCAGGTCGGCATGAATAAAGTTCGGCTCGGTATAATGGGAGACAGATTTACAGGCCGATCAAATAGGCATAATAGATAAATTGGCCGAGCTATTCTTCACCGACAGAAGGCTACAGAGAAAGTAAATATCATGACACCTCAAGATACGTGTCAAAACCCGAAGAAGCTCGTCAGACCATTATTTATGACAAGAGCATGCGGGAAGTAGTGAAAGTCAAAGAGAAATGATGGATGTCAGACGGTCAGAGCGCTTTCGGTGATGGCAGACATTGGAAAAAGGTTTACTCAATGCATGGAGTTCACTTGGAAGAAATCTACAAAAGGTAGGGAACAGTGACCGACTCTGGATTAGTATAAAATAGAAGAGAATTTGTGTGTAGAAAAGAAGAGGGGGGATGGGATTTGAAAAGGAAGAAGAGAGAGAATTGGTTTTTTCTGTTGAAAGAAGAAAGAAGAGAGTATTTTCTTTGTAATAAGTAGGAGAGAGGAAAGAGAAGAAGAAAACCCTTTGTAAAGCATGAACAAAGTGCTCGGCTTAGCCCTGGCCGACCACAGTCCGGTTTATAAGGGGTTAGATTATAGTTTGGGTAATATAAATATTTATTTATTGAGTCTTAATCTTAATGCTTTTTATTAACTGGCCACTAATAAAATTGACTAGGTTAACTTAAAATGAACTAGACATATGGATTTTAAGTTAAGACCTCAGACTCAATAGCCCACGATCTTCCTTGAGGATAGATAACCCTTTAATAGATTTCCTTACAAGATAGGAATATACCTGTCGGGCGGGGGTAGCCATAATTGGAACTTAATCTTAATGAATCTAGGTAATTTGGTTGACATAGACATATGGTTCAATTAGATTATACTAGGTATCTGTAATTGACCATCAGAAGAGGCTTTTACATAATTTAGTGTTCCAGGTTAATAAATCAATATTTTACCCAACTATAAGATAACCACTTCATCTTTAAAATGATATTGCAAAGAAATCACAACCCTAAATAGTTTTTTAATATTGAATTAAAACCTACTTTCGACAATCTTATTTACTTGCTTTTAAATTTAGAATCGTCGCCATTTCAAATCAATTAAACAACCTGTTAGATACAAGTAATCATTTGACCTCATAAAATTAATAGCTTAGGTATTAAGTCCTCGTGGGATCGATACTTTTTATACTACTTGAACGATACGTACGTTTACGTTATACGTGTGTGTTTACGCCGGTCAAGTTTTTGGCGCCGTTGCCGGGGACTTATTTATCTTTTACTATTAGTTTAGGGGTTAGATACGTTACTTGTATCTAATTTTCTTTTTACTTATTGTTTTCGTTTTCTTGTGTTTTAGGTCATCAGATTCTTAATGAGACGAACCAAAAGCTTTGAACTTAGACCGCTTGACCCAAAAATTGAAAGAACCATTAGACAGTTGAGAAGGGAAAGGCGAGAAGGCCAAGAAGCTTTAGTCAACATGGAACCTGAACCGTTGGAGGTTGCACCACCAATTCCCATTCGAGATAGAACCATTCCGGTGATTGACAGACTCATTTCTTGCATTGTACTTCCTCCCTTACCAGCAAATGTAGGTGACATCAAAACATACATTCAGATGATTCAGCAGTCAGTTCAGTTTGGGGGGAATGCAATTGAAGATCCTAATGCCCACATCAGCAACTTCCTGGAAGTTTGTGGCACTTTCAATTACAACCGAGAAGCTGAAGAAGCAATGAGACTGCATGTTTTCCCATACTATTTGAAGGACAGAGCTAAAGCTTGGCTACATTCACTACCAGCATGTTCCATCACAACTTGGAACACTTGTGGGACACATAAACTGGGCGACGCATGCTGTCCTAGGCTCGCGGCCTAGTTGGGAGTACAGAGTAGCCCGCGGGGGACTAAACCGGAGAGTAATGGAGTCGCCACCCGATGTGAACCGGGAAAATGAGATTTAAGGCCGCACTCACCCCTCGCAAGGGAAGACCTCAAACCTTTGGGTTCAGAATGGTCTCTTACTTATGTCACTTGTAATAAAAGGATTTATGTAATAATTCAATCAAGCTTAAGTAACACTTATTTCCAAGAATACCATGCTTCTAAATTCACATGTATAACATAAAATTTACACCTAAATTCACATATATCTCACATCTAAGATTGCATGCTTGAAAATACATTAAAGTAACAACGAACATACAACTTCACTGGTATATTATATTCAAGAAAACACAAGCACACATACTAACCACACGAGCACACATGTGAGCACCTTCTCAAATGGTACGTGGAATTGTATCCCAAGTACAGACCGTACTACCGTCCATTCGGAATCAGCTACGGAATTTATGTCTGGGTTTCCATCCGATATACCACAAGAAATAATACTCAAATGTTATCATGACATAGGCATATAAATTGTAATACATTAAACACATTGTATTCATACATGTGGGGATAGCTACTAGGAAAACTATGTATGAAATCTGATGAAAATGACTCAGTTCAGTGGGTGCGTGTTCGCGTAGCGTTTGAAAACGCGTTCGAACGGTAAACATAAGGTTCATGTTCGTATAGCGTTCGAGAACGCATTCGAACGGAACCAGACCTGATGCATGATAAGATTAAGAAAGTGCGTGTGCGTTCGGGTAGCGTTTGAGAACACGTTCGAACTGTAAACAGAAATTTCGCGTTCGTGTAGCGTTCGAGAACGCGTTCGAACGGAACCAGACCTGATGCATGATGAGACTAAGGAAGTGCGTGTGCGTTCGCGTAGCGTTCGAGAACGCGTTCGAACGGTAAATAGAAGGTTCGCGTTCGTGTAGCGTTCGAGAACACGTTTGAACGGAACCAGACCTGATGCATGCAACACAAAGAATAAAGATAACAATGTCAAGCTCAGTATGTCCGATCAAACGTATCTTACATTCAACCGAACACACATCAACCGGCGCGGCAAAGCATCGTGGTAAAGGGCTTTAACCCCTCCCCATAGGGGATCTTACATTGCACTTACTAAGCCCATGCGCTCGATTGAATCATGCATACAAAGAATTAAAAGCAATAATATTAAACGTAGTATGCCCGATTGAACGTATCTTGCATTCAACCGAACACACATCAACCGGCGCGGCGAAGCATCGTGGTAAGGGGCTTTAACCCCTCCCCATAGGGGATCTCACATTCCACTTACTAAGCCCATGCGCTCGATTGAATCATACATACAAAGAATTAAAAGCAATAATATCAAACGTAGTATGCCCGATTGAACGTATCTTGCATTCAACCGAACACACATCAACCGGCGCGGCGAAGCATCGTGGTAAGGGGCTTTAACCCCTCCCCATAGGGGATCTTTCATTCCACTTACTAAGCCCATGCGCTCGATTGAATCATACATAAATAAGCACATGCAGAATTCAAGTGACGAAAATAATAAATAAATAAATCAAAGCAACATGAAACAAAAGAAGGTGCCGTTTACTCAAGCGGTACGTGGAGTTGTATCCCAAGTACAGACCGCACTACCGTCCATTCGGATTAGGCTACGAAATTTACGTCTGGGTTTCCATCCTATATACCACAAGAGACGACGCTCTTTCATTCATCCAATACCCACAACACGCATCATACACACACAAGATTCAACAAATAATTGAAATACAGTCAAAATAAATAACAAAAATCAAATAAAGATGAGTGTGGAAAGTACCCTCAGGTCTAACCTTTTAAGTCATCTTCGGACTTGCGTTTCGCGGGGATCGGAAGGGGTAAAAGCTCCTTATTCTTCCGGTTCACTGGTTCAGCGTCTTAGCTCACTGTTTTGCTGCTTTGCTCGCCGTCTGGTCTCCGTTTTGCTGCTGTTTCTTCTGTATTTTTTGCTCACTGTTCAGGTCACTGTCTTAACGTTTCAACGAACTGTTTTGAGTGTTTTTTCGTGGGTTTTTAGTGTAGTTTCGTGTGGTTATTTCAAGGGTTATAAGTGCAGTTTATGTTAATGTTTTAAGGGATTTTAGGGACTATTTTGGGAGTGGTTTGGGCTGCTGTCCAGGCGTATTTCAAGGGCTGTTTGGGGTGTGTTTGGGCTGCTGTTCGGAGGTATATTTTCGGTGATGGAGGGCTGCTGTATGGGGGAGATTTTCGGTGATGGGTAGAGGTTTATGAGGGTGCTGTTTTCGGTTATGGAGTGAAGGAGATGAAGGGAATTGTTTATGTTCTTCTTGTTGCTATTGCCGTGAGTGGCTAAGGCTCTTGTGTTGTGATTTTTGTGTGAGTTATCTATATGAGCTAGAGGAGTGCATGTCTTGGTTATGAGTTGTTTATATAGAGAAGGGCTAGGGTTCTACCTTGTCTCACAAGGAAGGGATTTTGGCATTAAAGAGAGATATGATTTGGTGTTAGACAAGGAAAGCAAGGGATTTGATGGGGGACAAATTTGTCTAGAATAGGAAGTCAATATATTTAATTTGTTATGATTGATTTTAATTAGGCATGACATCTTTTTAATTTAGTATGTGATTTGTTTAGTTAGGAAGTTAATATATTTGATTTATCTTTATTAGGTATGATTATATTTTATGTTTTATTTAATTGGTAAATGGTTAAATATTTTATTTAATATTTAATGTTTAATTTAATTAAATTGGGATGTGTTTTATAGGCTTTGGGGGGCTAATTGGGCTGGGGTGCGAGGCTAGCAGCAAAACCAGAAATACCGACTCCGTTCGAACGCCCATTCGAACGCTACACGAACGTCCGCAATCTGCCTGACGTTCGAACGAAGTAACGAACGCAGCACTAACGAAGACAGTGAACTTGTAAAATGAACTTGATGACGTACTTATTCTGAATTTCCCCTTCCGACCTCCGTTTCCCGCAATATCCTTAGCTAAAAAGGTAGTGCCTCCAACTGAGACTCATCATCGGGTTTCACATGCGAAAATGCGATGCCTACAACACTTTACCCACCAAATTTCTTGCAAAATACTTTCCAACCAGCCAGAACTGGAAAACTGAGGAATGACATCACATCCTTTGTACAACAAGATTCAGAATCTCTCTGCGAAGCTTGGGAAAGGTATAAAGATTTGCTCCGGAAATGTCCTCATCATGAGATTCCAAAATGGCTTCAAGTCCAAACTTTCTATAATGGGCTTTCTGGAATAATGAGAACCACAATCGATGTTGCTGCTGGAGGAGCTTTAATGGCGAAAGGAGAAGATCAAGCCTGGGAACTAATCGAAGAAATGACCAACAACAATTCCTCGTGGACAACAGAAATGAGCATGATCCAAAGAATTGCAGGAATTTATGAAAGTGGAGCCAATACAGCAGTCAACGCCAAACTGAATCAGATATGCAAATTCATGGAGACTCTTACCATTGGATCCACAAGTTCACCATATGGAGGAGCACCAGAGTCGAACCAACTGGAAGAAACAGTGAATTTTGTCAACAATTTCAACAAATAGGGGAATAATCCATATTCCAACACCTACAACCCAGGGTGGAGGAATCATCATAATTTTTCATGGAGCAACAATTCAGGCCAACAGCAGAACTATCCACCACCTGGATTTCAGCAACAGAACAAAGGACAGGAGAAGGCAAATGAACCAGGAATAGCAGAAGTGCTGGCTCAGTTAAAAAAGTATGATGCTGTGATTTAGAGCCAATCAGCTTCTATTAAAGCACTGGAGAATCAAATTGGACAACTGGCCAATTCTCAGAGTTACAGACCACTAGGAAATCTTCCTAGCAACACAGAGCCAAATCCAAGGAAAATGGGAAAGGAGCAGTGTCATGCCATCATGTTAAAAAGCGGTACTGAAATCAACAAAGATGTTGGAGCCAAAACAATTTCTGAAGAAGTTCCAAAAGAAACAAAGCAATAAATGGAGTAAAAAGAAGCAAAGGAAAAAGAACAGATCACTCCACCTCCACCTTTTCCTCAGTGTCTTCAGAAAAACAAACTGGACAAGCAGTTTGCACGTTTCCTGGAGGTGTTCAAAAAGCTGCACATCAACATTCCATTTGCCCAGCTATGTAAAATTCATGAAAGATATTCTTTCACGAAAACGGAGATTGGGAGATTACGAGACAGTAGCATTGACAGAAGAATGCAGCGCCATCATTCAGAGGAAACTTCCCCCAAAGTTAAAAGATCCTGGCAGTTTCACCATTCCTTGCGTCATAGGAGAACATAACTTTGGTAAGGCTTTATGTGATTTAGGTGCAAGTGTTAATTTGATGCCTTTTTCTATTTTCAGGAAACTGCAGATTGGAGAAACAATGTCTACTTCAATCTCTCTACAACTTGCTGATAGAACGCTTGTATTTCCAAGAGGCGTAGTTGAGGATGTGCTGGTCAAGGTTGACAAATTCATTTTCCCAGCAGATTTTATTGTCCTTGATATGGAGGAAGACGCAGACGTGCCAATCATTCTCGGGAGACCATTCTTGGCTACAGGTCGAACCATTATTGATGTACAAAAAAGAGAATTAACCATGAGGGTACATGATCAAGAAGTAACATTCAATGTTTTCAAAGCCATGAATTTCCCAGATGATGAAAAGAAGGAGGAATGTTTCAGACTTGATGTGATAAACAGTACCATTCAGAACTCCAATGCAATGCAAAGTTCTACTAACAAACTTAAAACATGTCAATTGCATGTGGAGCCTAAAGATAAAGCGTCTTTTACACTGAAAGAGCCAATTCTTGCACTACAAGCAACAGAAGAAAGAGATCCACCAGCTCAACGAATTGGAGGAATTTCACATACAGCCTTTCGAGGAGGCCAAATTGTACAAAGAAAATGGCAAGAAAAAACATGATGGGAAGTTAGTGCGCATACAACTGGAACCAGGGCAGAAGGTACTGTTAAACAAATCAAAGGTGAAATTCTTCCCATGGAAGCCAAAATCACGGTGGTCAGGTCCATTTGTGATCACCAAAGTTTTACCAGATAGAGCCGTTGAGATACATGATCCTGACTCAAACAAAACTTTCAAGGTTAAAAACAGGCGTGTCAAACACTACTGGGGAGAATCATTTGAGCGGCAAAAAGAAAGTGTCACACTTTCAGATCCAGCCTAACGATCGAGAAATAAAGTCTAGCTGACGACTCTAAACTTAGCGCTCGCAGGGAGGCAACCCATGCAATTTGTGTATATATTGTGATTTGGTGTGATTTAATATTGTGTGTTTAGTTTTTGCAGATTAAGACATTTCAAGATGGAAGAAGCTCTCGCAAATCTTCACAAGCAATTTCTTTCTCTCCCTCAAAAATCTCTTATGAAAGTCTACAAAGCTCGTTTGGAACGGATGAGGATACTGACAATCCATGGTATTCCTAATGATATTCGTTAGGTAATTGAAGCACGAGTCTGATTGGCAGGTGAATCTTCTGACTCTTTTATTTCACATCTGCCTAGTTTTGGAAGAAGCACATATGCAAAGAATCGTAGATCTAAGCAAATGGGTGTTTGTTAAAAATATGCACAATGGAATTGCAATACTCGTTGTCGTTCTTTAGGAATGGTGTCTGATAATCGCGAAGAAAAAATTAAATTCATTAGGGATGGCTTGAGTAAGGAGTCTTTAGATGATATATCTTCGACTCTTGAGACGCATCCCAGTGGATATGTTCACATAGCCTTTCGCAAATTACATACACGATTTCAAAAAGAAAGACAAATGTTAAGTCTCGGGAATCTGACTCAAAAAGACCTTATTTGCCAATTTATAAGAAATTGGATGGGAAGCTTGTCCCTGACGCATAGACGTCAATCAAGCTGTTACTTTTCTTATGAATATTATATCTCTTTGTCTTTTCTTAATAATTGTAATTTGTTTTGTTGTTTTCTTTTATTTTCCCCGACAGGATCCAGACCTTTTTTACTATCACGATATTATTGAAGGGGTTATTTAGGGGGTGAGTCCGGTAACGCAGCGGAAGCGGTGAAAGTCCGATTTTCAGATTTCAAAACTTTTTCTCGGATAAATTAAATAAACATATTTATTTAATATTCCAATAATCAAATTATGAAAATAAATTCAATAAAACAATTTTAAGTGAATTTACCGAAATACCCTTGCTTTGTATTTTTGTCCGTTTTAGTCCGAAATTGATCCAATCAATTTTGAATGATTCTAAATCATTTCTAAGATGAAAGATGATGTTCAAAACATCAAAACACCAAAGCAAGCAAAATCCCCATTTTTCTTATCCATTGCCGTGAGCACCATTAGGTGCCTAAATTGACCATTTGGTCATTTCATGTTTCAAAACTCATCCAAATGAAATCCAATCAACATGAAACTTTGCATGCATCATATACACACCCAAATTCTCAACATATATGAAAACCCCCAAATTTGGAATAGGTTAAAAACCCTAATTTTTCAATTTCCTCAAATTGGACAAATTAGACCAAATACATTAAATCAATTACTTCAATCATCATTCTTCCATCCAATTCAAGTCTCAACACAATGAAACAACTCAAGATCAAATCTAGGTCATTTAAGAGTGGGTCAACAACTCTAGATTAGCAACATGGTTTCATAAACCTTAAAAGAATCCTTACAACTACAATAGTCACAAGTTTCCTTCACCATACATGCTCAACACTTCTATCAAACTTCCACCAACAAAAACACAAAGAAAAAAGAAAGAAATAATCTAAGAAAATCACATGTTTAAGCCTTGAACCTAAGAACATATTCCTCTCTAATAGTAAGTTGGAAAAACTTACTAAATTCCAAGCTATCTTTGATTGTCTTTCTTTTCTCAAGCTTCCTTTGCCTTTCTTCAATGGAGTTTATTTTGATAAAGTGTATTAGGTTAGTGTATCATGAAATGAAAATCAATTATACTTGTTTTATTTGGCCTTTGGCCGAAAATGGCTAAGACAAAAACAAGAAAAATATTTCAATTTCATTTCAAATTCATTTGGTCAACTTGGACAAATATCTTATAAAACACTTTATTAGATATTTATTTTGGTCAACAAATGCAACTAATGTCTTTACTTTAATTATCCTAACATAAGATATTTATATTTTAATTAATTTAATCATTTAACAATTAAATAATTAATTAATTAATCAAATACAAATATATTAAATATATGTATAATATTTACATTAAATATTAAAAACATATATTCTTTTAGGAAATAAGTCAAATAACTCATTTTGACTTTTAATTAATGTGTATTTAAATTAATCAAGTATTAAATGTAAATACACAATAATTAAGCAAATGACTATCTAGTCTCTTTAGCATGTAATCTTGCGTTTAACCATTAAACGACTTATAAATAATCAATATTATTTATTAATGTTGCTCTAGTGCTCTACGAGTATGTTTCATTATTGAGACTCTCTAGGTTCAGGTATATCCGTCACAAAATCTAATTTCGTGTCCATAATCTATCCACCCGTAGATTATGACGATCACGGATAATCTCGCTGAACCATACAGGTCGAGGTCAAGGCAAATGTATAATTCCTCCATCACAGGTATCCGGATAAATCCCAGAGATATAGATGTAAACGTCAAATCTCTATCGGGATTATCCAGTCGACTATTCTATTAGCAATCTCAAAAAGAATGTTTAGAACTAGCTTCTAAACTTACCACGGGCCCATGGTTTTATCTGATTGCTAATCATATGGACTACCTATGCTCTGGTACACAGAACTGACGGATCCTATCTTGATACACATAGGACACCCTGAGGATCTATCTACACCCAACGAACAGGCGGAGGTCTGATCTAAATAGATCGGTGACGTGACTGCCATCTAAGTGTAGAAGATGTCTCATGTGCCCACAATGGCATCTCAAGTCTAAGAATCACAAGTGCTACTCAACCCAAGAAGATTCTTATTGACGCTGGTGTACCATCCATTAAGAATCTTCGGTGAGTCGTTCAGTGTTTATCCACTATAAACACCTACACGTCTATACTAGTCTCCAAGAGACTTATGGTTCATTGAGAAACCATTGGAATCATATATTCCAGTATAAGACATGTACTGGTCTCAACGGGTTTACTATACTGACCAAGTAGTGTAAACCTTGACCAGGAACTGTCTGAGAATGACAACGTCATGATACGACTCAATGTCCGTTGCGACGCTTTTGCAACTGTATCATTACTAATCATTCTAGGGTCATTACGTCTTTACCATATAAAAGATTAGATTATATTATAGAAACTGCATATATTATTACTGATAATAACGTTTTACAGAAGTATTTAACAAAAATACAACCGGGAATTGGCGCTCTGAGCACCAACCCCTACAATTATTTCGCTACTAATCGTCATCTGGAAGATATTTGTGCTATTTTTACTCACCCTTTTCAGGTACTATAAATTCAGCCTATCATTGCACTTTTGAAGACATCCAGAGTAAAACATGGAAGCCACTTCAAGAAGACGAGTTGAAAACATTTGTGTGTTTTGCGGTAGTAGTGTTGGAACTAAACCACAATACGTAGAAGCAGCACAAGAATTGGATCGAGTCTTAGCTGCAAGGAATATGCACTTAATATATGGCGGAGGCAATCTTGGACTAATGGGGATCGTTTCAAAGGCCGCACAGGAAGGAGCCAGTCACGTTTTGGGAATCATCCCAAAACCCTTGGCAGAGGTAAAACTTATTGAACCATCAAACGGAGAGGAACTGATTGTGCCAGGTATGTTTGAACGACTAGTGGAAATGATTAACCGTGCGGATGCTTTTATTGCTTTGCCATGTGGCTTGGTTCATTGGAGGAAATTTTTATTGTTTATCTGGGCGAACCTGAACATAACACCAGAAAACCAATTGGACTGCTCAACGTTGATGGATTTTATGATTTTCTTTGTGTGTTTCTTGATGATGCTCGAAGAAATGGGTTTGTGTCAAAACCTTTAAAAGAACTTCTCTTTAGTGCCAGAACTGCTCCGGATCTAATAGACCAACTCATAGCCTATGAACCACGAGTTGACCCTATCCTTTCAAAGATAAATTGGTCCGAGGACGATCGTGGTAAGAGGCGTCGGATTAATTTGGATCTTAACCTTTAATTTCCTGTAGATTTCAGCTAACCAGGTACGACTTTCTTAACTCTTCTTCTTCTACTGTTTAAGACATTGGGGACAATGTTTCATTTAGGTTTGGGGGAGAGAATTAGTTGATCAGTACCTTGTTTTTAGTTTGTGTGTTATTTTTTTATTTTTAGTCCAAAATTTTTCGAAAAATACAAAAAAAAAATTGAAAAATTTTCAAAAATTACAAAAATATTTTGTGTTTTTGTGTTTTTGTTTTGATTAAAAAGGTGAAATTGGTAAGAGATAGCTGAGTAAGGAGTTTCCACTCCTGAGACGTATCTCAAACCTATTTCGAAACAAGTTAATTTTTGTTTATTTCATTTTGAATTATTTAATTCGTAAATTCTCCATAAAATAGACTAAAATGGATCTTCTTATGCTCAGTTGGCAGTTATTATCAACATGCATAGTAACATACATACATGAGCTAAAATTGAAAAGTTTGTAATATTCAGTGCTATATTTTAATCGGAGGAAGCATCTCAAAAAGTGATGGAGTAAAAAAAAAAAAACGTCTGAGATCCGAGTTATTAAGTCTGTAAGGGTGTTTTAACACCTAGTGCCCTAAAACCAACTGGTTTGGGAGTCACTGGCCCAAAGCTCGCTACATGGATCAAAGATGTTGCAAAAATATATATATCTGAAATCTGAGTAATTAAGTCCGTAGGGGTACTTTAACACCTGGTGCCCTAAAGCCAACTGGTTTGGGAGCCACCGACCTAACACTCGTTACATAGATGGAAGATATTGTATATAAATAAAAAATAGAAAAAAAAAATCAAAGAAAAAATCAGAAATATGAGAAAAATTATTCCATTGCTGCAAAAAGATGTGAAATCTGATAGAACTTTAGGACAAAAATATTACTCTCTTACCAACTGTACTCATGACTGTTTTGGGCAAAAATGAGTTGTTTAATATTTTGTTGGCTGTGTATATGGAGAATGGTAAATATAATCGGAGAATTTACTTATTCGGTAATTTAGAATGAAACAAAATAACTAGTAACTTGGAGTAGAAGTTTCACCTGATTAGTCACTAACTTCTTTATTCTTTTTCTCTTGTCTTTTTGCTTTTGTGTGCATTAGTGTTAACTAACTTTTTACTTTTGTAAAATATTTGTGGGTATCATTGTTGTAAACCCTCACGAGACTACAACTCGTCCACTAGGGACACATAGGGGTTTAAAGGCTTGTTGCATATGCTAAATGCAACCGTGATCTCTACGAAAGTGGCTTAGTTAAATTTTATTTTACAGATGTTTATTTTATTCTGTGTTTTGCTTGAGGACTAGCAAAATGTTAGGTTTGGGGGTGTGATGAGTGGTAAATCTATCACTATTTCTCACTCATTTAACCTAATATTTTGTATAGTTTCTTGAGTCTTGTGAATATTTTGATGTGTTTTGTGTTATTTTGTAGATAAATAAAGTTTCAGGTCATTCTGGAGGTGATTTGGAGCAAAACAGAAAAAATTGGCAAAAAGAGCATTTCGGTAATTTTAGCGCGTCACGACGCGCAAGCCTTTGGTGTCGCGACGCCTAACGTACACCAGAGCTGCTAACGTGCGCCGAGTCAACGGGTCAGAATTTGAGAAGTTTGACTTTGCTAACATGCGCCGTGCCACGTGTCACCATCAGAGCCGATATGCTAACGTGCACCATGCCACGTGTCATCATCATACGGTGCCGACAATCATCATCGCCACGTCTTCAGCCACGTCAGTAAGTCAAAGGTCAACTTTGCCATGTGTCATGCCACGTCATCGCCCACGTCATCCGTTGACCAAGTCAAAGTGCCACGTCATCATCAACCAATCACAGCATGCCACGTTTCGCAATCCTACGGTGCCGACATTCACTTTCGCCACATGTCGACACATCATCGCCACGTCCGCATCATAATTGAGCTCTCAGCCGCCTCTTATCCGAATCGCCACGTGTCAAGCCGAGAGCATGCCATGAATCACTGTTCCAGCGTCGCGACGCCCAAGCTCTTGGAGTCGCGACGCCCGAGGCCTATCCGCGCCTATAAATTGAGCTCCAAATTTCATATTTTGTTGTACCATTCCCTCCCATTTATTGATGTAAATAGGAAGTTCTTCTCTCTCTAAGTTTCTTTTAATTTAGTTTTGTAATTTTTAATTACGTTCTGTAATAATAGTAATTTACTTTCTTTACTTTTTACAGTTTTTACTATTCACCATGAAGAGGTAACTTCCCAAGCTATGGTGAAAGGTAATTATTAGACTATTGCTATTTAGATTAATCTCTCTTAAAAATAATATATTCACTATTTAAAATTGACTTAAAAGGGATACCGCTATATTGGTCGGTTGGTTATTTAATTTAAACTGGTTAAACCTGACTAAGCATGGATAGATAACCATTTAATAGATTTCCTTACAGGATAGGAATATACCTGTCGGGCGGGGGTAGCCATAATTGGAACTTAATCTTAATGAATCTAGGTAATTTGGTTGACATAGACATATGGTTCAATTGGATTATACTAGGTATCTGTAATTGACCATCGGAAGAGGCTTTTACATAATTTAGTGTTCCAGGTTAATAAATCAATATTTTACCCAACTATAAGGTAACCACTTCATCTTTAAAATGATATTGCAAAGAAATCACAACCCTAGATAGTTTTTAATATTGAATTAAAACCTACTTTCGACAATCTTATTTACTTGCTTTTAAATTTAGAATCGTCGCCATTTCAAATCAATTAAACAACCTGTTAGATACAAGTAATCATTTGACCTCATAAAATTAATAGCTTAGGTATTAAGTCCTCGTGGGATCGATACTTTTTATACTACTTGAACGATACGTACGCTTGCGTTATACGTGTGTGTTTACGCCGGTCACGACCGAGCACCCATTTTTTCTAATAAAATACCGCATGTTTTGTGCCCGTGGACGTATGTTGGATCACATCCGCCGAACCACGTTAGCTACCTACGTAGATCTGCATGGTTTTCCATTTTTCATCAAGTTTGTCTTTGGTTTTCCCAATAACCAAACAAATTCACTGTTGGTGGAGGATCGTCGCGGGGTGAAATTCCCAGATAACCCTGGGACGAAAATCAGCTTCCAACAGTTGGCACCGTCTGTGAGGACCTGGGCAAAAAGGAGTTCGCGTTTCAGGACGATGGTGGGGAATGGTAGTTGTGGTTTGCATAGGAAGCTCAACAGCAGAATAGGTGGAAAGAGAAATGCGAGGGAAAAAGTTAAAAGGATTTGGGAAGAAAGGGTCTGTATAACGAGGGATCTTTTCTCGTTGAATTGCGGAATGAAATGCAAGGGAGGAAGTCAGCGGATGTCCGTCGGCAGTGAATTGCCGAATGGATTCGTTCCGTCGAGGCCTGTGTTGGTATTATTCGGCTCGGGGCTGGATTCGATCCCTCGAGGCCTGTGTTGTTATTACTCGGATCGGGGCTGGATTCGTTCCGCCGAGGCCTGTGTTGGTATTATTTGGCTCGGGGCTGGATTCGTTCCGCCGAGGCCTGTGTTGGTATTATTCGACTCGGGGCTGGATTCGTTCCGCCGAGGCCTGTGTTGTTATTACTCGGCTCGGGGCTGGATTCGTTCCGCCGAGGCCTGTGTTGGTATTATTCGGCTCGGGGCTGGATTCGTTCCGCCGAGGCCTGTGTTGGTATTATTCGGCTCGGGGCTGGATTCGTTCCGCCGAGGCCTGTGTTGTTATTACTCGGCTCGGGGCTGGATTCGTTCCGCCGAGGCCTGTGTTGGTATTATTCGGCTCGGGGCTGGATTCGTTCCGTCGAGACTGTGTTGGTATTATTCGGCTCGGGGCTGGATTCGTTCCGCCGAGGCCTGTGTTGGTATTATTCGGCTTGGGGATGGATTCGTTCCGCCGAGGCCTGTGTTGGTATTATTCGACTTGGGACTGGATGCTTTACGCCGAGGTTTCGTGGTTAGACTCGGGGCTGGATGCTTTCCGTCGAGGTTTCGTGGTTAGGCTCGGGTTTGGATATGTTTCGCCGAGGCCTCTGTGTGCCACCGGCTCGGGGCTTGATGCGTTCCGCCAAGGTTTCGTGGCTTAGGATTGGGGCTATGACTTTGCAAGGTTACCCCAGTGTTTTAGGGATCCGTGGGCAGCATAGCACGGGGAGAGATGAGTCCCCGTGGTGATTTGTTGCTCCAGTGGTATCAAACTTAAGGAGGAACATGCCCTTAATGCTTCGAACACTCTTTGATCCCTAAATTCTCTGATCATAAGGGATCTGTGGCAGCATAGCACGAGGAGAGATGAGTCCCCGTGGCGATTATTTGCTCCAGTGGTATCGAACTTAAGGAGGAACATGCCCTTAATGCTTCGAACACTCTTTGATCCCTAAATTCTCTGATCATAAGGGATCCGTGGGCAGCATAGCACGGGGAGAGATGAGTCCCTGTGGCGATTGTTTGCTCCAGTGGTATCAAACTTAAGGAGGAACATGCCCTTAGTGCTTCGAACACTCTTTGATCCTTAAAATTCTCTGATCATAAGGGATCCGTGGGCAGCATAGCACGGGGAGAGATGAGTCCCCGTGGCGATTGTTTGCTCCAGTGGTATCGAACTTAAGGAGGAACATGCCCTTAATGCTTCGAACACTCTTTGATCCCTAAATTCTCTGATCATAAATGGTTCGTGGGCAGCATAGCACGGGGAGAGACTAGTCCCTGTGGCGATTGTTTGCTCCAGTGGTATCGAACTTAAGGAGGAACATGCCCTTAATACTTCGAACACTCTTTGATCCTTAGATCGTTCGGATCCGTGAGAGACACAGCACGAGGAAGGGTAATGCCTTCGTAGCGTGTGTCTGCTCCAGCTTTGTGAGGAGGAGCCCTCGGGAAGTACTCGGGCTCCATGAAGTCTCGATGTATAGATGAAGTGCCCTTGCCATTTAAAACGCTCATTGATCCAAATCCTGATTCGTCGGGACTCTGAATTGAAAGATTTAGAATTATGTTTTGGAAACCTCGGATAGGACGCTATTCTGGGAGATCCATGTTGTTAACTTTACTTGCGAAATATTTTTTGTTTTGGGTCAAGTGTTAAGTCACCCTCACTTTCTATTTAAATTCTTTTTCCTAAAAAGTTGTTTTTAACTTTTTTCTGACCTAGCAAAGGGACGCATGTGCTAGTGTTAGCAGCCGGGCTCCGAAGGTTGATTTGTTTCCCTTCAGCATAAGTCCCGAATGGTTTTATTTGGCTCGGGGTTGGATTCGTTCCACCGAGGCCAAAATGGTTTTATTTGGCTCGGGGTTGGATTCGTTCCACCGAGGCCAGAATGGTTTTATTTGGCTCGGGGCTGGATTCGTTCCGCCGAGGTAAAGGCTTATGTTCCACCGAGGCCTGTGATCGTGTCGTTAAGCTCGAGGATGGCTAGCTTCTCAGCAAATGTTTTGCCAGCTTTTCAGCAAGTGTTTTGCCAGCTTCTCGGCAAGTGTTTCGCCAGCTTCTCAGTAAGTGTTTGCCAGCTTTTCAGCAAGTGTTTGCCAGCTTTTCAGCAAGTGTTTCGCCAGCTTCTCAGCAAGTGTTTGCCAGCTTGTCAGTAAGTGTTTGCCAGCTTTTCAGCAAGTGTTTGCCAGCTTTTCAGCAAGTGTTTGCCAGCTTTTCAGCAAGTGTTTTGCCAGCTTCTCAGCAAGTGTTTGCCAGCTTCTCAGCAAGTTTTGCCAGCTTCTCAGCAAGTGTTTTGCCAGCTTCTCGGCAAGTGTTTTGCCAGCTTCTCAGCAAGTGTTTGCCAGCTTCTCAGCAAGTGTTTGCCAGCTTTTCAGCAAGTGTTTTGCCAACTTCTTAGCAAAGTGTTTCATCCGCTCAGAGTTGGGTTGTGTCCTACTAAATCAGTCTCGGCGATCAGATAAAAGGAAAGGGCAGATAGAAAAGAAAGTAAAATGACATAAGTCTGATACAGATGTAATGGAAGTAATGGAAATTTTCGGGGGTATCGCCCAGGAGAAGACATCTCAAATTTGTTATAGTTCTCGGCACCAACTCGCAAAACTCGTTGATACCAAGAACTCGGGGCTGGATGTTGATGGGGAAAAATAGCACATAAGAAACAAAAAACACAAGAACGGAATTTCCTGTTTATAAGGTGTCAGTACGAAATCATCAGGTCGGCATGAATAAAGTTCGGCTCGGTATTATGGGAGACAGATTTACAGGCCGATCAAATAGGCATAATGGATAAATTGGCCGAGCTATTCTTCACCGACAAAAGGCTACAGAGAAAGTAAATATCATGACACCTCAAGATACGTGTCAAAACCCGAAGAAGCTCGTCAGACCATTATTTATGACAAGAGCATGCGGGAAGTGGTGAAAGTCAAAGAGAAATGATGGATGTCAGACGGTCAGAGCGCTTTCGGTGATGGCAGACATTGGAAAAATGGTTTACTCAATGCATGAAGTTCACGTGGAAGAAATCTACAAAAGGTAGGGAACAGTGACCAACTCTGGATTAGTATAAAATAGAAGAGAATTTGTGTGTAGAAAAGAAGAGGGGGGCTGGGATTTGAAAAGGAAGAAGAGGGAGAATTGGTTTTTTCTGTTGAAAGAAGAAAGAAGAGAGTATTTTCTTTGTAATAAGTAGGAGAGAGGAAAGAGAAGAAGAAAACCCTTTGTAAAGCATGAACAAAGTGCTCGGCTTAGCCCTGGCCGACCACATTTCGGTCGACCGAGCACCCGTTTTTTCTAATAAAATACCGCATGTTTTGTGCCCGTGGACGTAGGCTGGATCACATCCGCCGAACCACGTTAGCTACCTGCGTAGATCTGCATGCTTTTCCATTTTTCATCAAGTTTGTCTTTGGTTTTCCCCATAACCAAACAAATTCACTGTTGGTGGAGGATCGTCGCTGGGTGAAATTCCCAGATAACCCTGGGACGAAAATCAGCCGCCAACAAAAATAAAAAATAAAAACTTATAATTTAAGTGATCTGAGAAGGGCAAGTAGGTAGGGTGACCCACAAGGAAATTATAGTTGGTATCACATTGATTATTAATGATCTCTAAAGCATAAAATACAAATTATAAAAGAATTAATTTTAATTTTTTCATTCCATATGCAATTCATATTTTGTTTTAGTTAACAAATAATTCTGCTTTTGGTTCGATATTTTTTCATGCTATCACAAGTTTATATTTATATATATATATATATATATATATATATAAACTTGTGATAGATAAAATTCCAAATAAATTAATACAGAAGGAGTGGTCCAACTATATATATGTGGTTGAAATTTAAATGAACACATATATTAGCGTGTTGGCTTCTTAATTTCATGGGAAAATTTTGAAGAATTGTCCACATGCATATGAAGTTTAATAAAAAATTCCAAAAGCAATTACCAAACGAAGATGAGATGGAAATCGGTTTGTGTATGAATGGAAAGTAATGGAAAAAATGAGCATAAACTTCTAATATTTTTTAAAATTAATTGAAATTTTCTTTATGTTTAAAAATTAAACATAACTCCCTACTATTATAATAAAATCCCACCGATAATAGGGTTAGCAGAAAATTATGAATCCCGATTCTCGATCAGTATCTGTGTCGTTTGGTTCGAGATTTATGATAATTTTTCATCATAATGAAAATTTTGACTGGAATTCAAACTGATATATCATCCCGAATAAAAAATTTAGTCGAAATTCGAGATGAATTTTTTTAAACATGAATCCCAAATTTTAACCTAGAAAAATATACAAACAAATGCAGTGAGTAAAATAGAGAGAGAGAGAGAGAACGCGCGCTTATTAGGAGAGCGCCGGTGACCTTAGCAACGCAAAAAAGGGCAACTCTATTATTCTCTTACAGGCAAATGTGTTATACTGATCTTATTAATTGAATATCATTATTAATTAGTGGAATAATGATCATTTATAAAATGTGACGTGAAGCCTAACCCAAAATGGAATGAAATTTTGGACCACATTAAGTGTGAAAAATAAAATTAAAAATTAATCTCGCTCATTTTCTTTCCTTTTCACATACAAATCCCTTACCCTTAGCATGTGCTGGCTACTAAAAAGAAAAGCTAGCTTTATAACAAGTTTTTTGGAAACAGCATAGAAGCAGGCAATAAAATTTTATCAATTTAGAAATTCAATTGAATTTATTTACGGGTCTCTCTCCATGCATTTACAAACCACTCTACCAACTTTTTAGAAATTACTATTCAAAATGGAATGAATTTTGGACCACATTAATTACCGAGTACAATATATGCAACAATGTAGACAATATGCGCATGAACTGAAATCGTTGATACAAAATTTAATTCCAATGTTGTAAGGAAAATTCCAAGGAGGCTTCATATGTCTAAATCATCAGTGATTAAAAAGTCTTTTGAATAAATAGCAAGTTGTAGAAACCATTTTGAAATGAGAAAGTATAAAGAAAAAAAACTTATCAAGAATCTTATCAATGGGAAAACCACCCAAAAAAAAAAAAACACACCACTTGTTTGTTTGAACAGACAGAGAAAGAAATCGGTAAATCAAATTTCACATATTCAAACAATAATTTTAACACTAAATTCGGAAAAATTAAATGGACTGCACAATTATATATATTATATACATACATCAACCACCACGTGAGGAAAGAAATGGAATATGTGGACCTCAATAAATTCACTTTAGTTTCCTAGAAAACTTCTCAGTCAGGAAATTGACAATCTCAGATTCTCGTCTTTATCTATATATGCATGCAAATTAGTAAAGTCCGGTGGTGTCCAAATCTAACCCAGACATGATTTTTCTTATTTTCCTCCTGCCCTAAATCCATACTAAATATTAATAATGTGTGGTGTCAATTTATTTATTAATTGTTTTTATATTTATATTAGATCATTGCAACTCGTTATCGGTTTCTTATACGAATATATATATATATAAAATTTTATCTTATCAACACTATTTGTTTTATAACTCGTTTATCAATTTATCATGTTCTAACTGTTGGAAATTCTTCTAATATTATTAGGATGGATATGTCTTTTGAATGAGGGGGGTGCATGAGAGAGGTATAATCATTTGGAGAGTTGCACCTCAACCCAAGTGGTGCCCTTAAGACATCATTCCATGCCTTTATAAAGGAGGCTCCTTGTCCAATTTCATAGATAGAAAAAGCATCTGAATTACTTTGAGTTAATTTCCATTGTTCCTTTTTAGAGAGAGTTTCACCATATTCCATGTTCAAACACTTGTTAAGGAGTGCTCCTTGAACAAGAAGTATCCAATGAATCCTGGGAGAACATTGGCCATTTCAAATCCGTAGAGCACTAGAGACGGAGGCTAATAAGTTCTTAAGGACAGAGAGATCTCGACTTGGATTCGTCATCACAATTTCCAGGTTTTTCTTGAGTTTTCAAGTTTTAGGGTTTTCATAGTTTGATTGAATTTTTCTGATTTTAATCTGTTTGGTTGCATGTTAGTTTCTGTTTAATGACACAAATCTGACAATAATCTTAAGAACTTATTATTTAGTGTTGTTAGATAGAAATTCACATGCTTAGATAAGAAAATTTTCTGGAAAAATATTATATGTGCATGAAATATACGTAGGGCGTTCGAACGCCCGACGAACGCGAAGGCAAAAAATATGAAATTTCGTAAGAACGTTCGAACGCGTCTTCAAACGCAACTCGAACGCAAGCCTTCTGCCTTAGAACGTCCGAACGAGTATTCAAACGCAAATCGAACGCAAACCTTCTAAATTAGTTCGTTCGAACGCGTCCTAAACGCAACTCGGACGCAAACTCTCTGGAATTATTCCGTTCGAACGCGTTCTCGAACGCTATACGAACGTGAACTCTCTGGAACACATCGTTCGAACGCGTTATCAAACGCTATACGAACGTGAACTCTCTGGAACACTTTGTTCGAACGCGTTCTCGAACGTAACATGAATGTACACACACTGGACAATCTCATTCGAACGTATATACGAACGCAACACTAACGAATTAGTCATGGAATAGTTTATAAACTGAAAAGACTTAGTTTAATTTAAGTATTCATAATATTAACTTAGTAAATCATATACTGAAGCACAATAATCTTGGTAGTATAGATTTAAGTTATTATTAGGGTGTTCAATTATCACAAGCATACACATAGTGATAAAATTGAAATTTAATTGTGTGTTGCATAATTGGTTGAGAATTTAAAGTGTGATAATACACAAGTAATTCCATCCAATCTTGATTGACACATACACATATATCTACACATATCGAATATTGTATTGTAAATCATAAGTGTAATACTGAGTTTGAATTGCTAAGAGATCCTATTGAAAAAGTGTTTAAAGGATATTCTGTCAAAAAGGCGATAAGAGCCTAAGTGGTTAGGGATTTAAGTGGTTACTCTGGACCCCCCCGTCCTCTGGGAATATTCCTTTATTTACTTTTCTTAAGAATCTTTAGTTGAAATTCAAGGACTTGTGTTTATTGGAACCACCGTCCAATAGAACAACAAATGGTTACTTAGTATATCACTTTGAACAAGATCATTTATTGATTGTTGTGCAATTTGTCTTTTGTAGACTATTGACCTCTGTTGATTTTTCCAGTTACATATGGCTAGCGGAAACATCACAGTACCGGTCTCTCATGGAAAAAAGCCGGAAAAGTTTGGTGGGGCAAACTTTATTCAGTGGCAGAACAAAATGTTGTTATACCTGACAATTTTGCAGTTGGCTAAATACCTCAAAGATCCTCTGGATCCTGTGGAGGGTGAATCAGAAATAGCCAAGCAATTACGGGAAGAGACATGGTCGTCTGTCGACTTATTGTGCAAGAACTACATTTTGGGTGGACTTGACAATACCCTGTACAATGTGTACCAAGGCATGGTTTCTGCGAAGGTTCTCTGTGAATCCCTTGATAAGAAATATAAAACCGAGGATGACGGACAAAAGAAATTTATCGTAGGTAGGTTCCTAAACTACAAGATGGTAGATTCAAGAATAGTAATGTCTCAATTAGGTGAACTGCATTTGATTATTCATGAAATACTGGATGAAGGTATGAAACTCTGTGAGACGTTTCAGGTTGCCACTATTATTGAAAAGTTGTCTCCATCATGGAAGGACTTCAGGAGCTATCTGAAACACAAGAAGAATCATATGAGCCTTGAAGACCTTAGTGTTCGATTGAGAATCGAGGAGGACAACATGATGTCCGAGAAGGCCAGCTACAAGACTATGGAGTCTAAGGCCAACATCATTGAGGGTGTAAAGGGTAGCAAGAAGAGAAAGAACAGTGAAACTGATTCTTCCCAAGCAAACAAGAAGTTCAAGAGGAAGTGTTACAACTGTAGAAAGAGCGGTCATATGACAAAGGACTGCAGAAACAAGAATTCTCAGGACAAGGGCAAGAAAAAGAAAAATAAGGCCCATGTCACTGAAGGTGGGCAGCTGACTGATGAGATCTCAGAGATGGACCTATCAGCAGTGGTAACCGAAGCCAACATAGTTGGGAATCCGAGAGAATGGTGGGTAGACACTGGGGCTACTCGTCATATCTGTGCAGATAACAAGATTTTTTCCTTGTATCAGAAGGTCGACAGCGGCGATCATCTGACAATGGGAAGCTCTTCTACCTCTCAAGTGGTTGGACAAGGCACAGTGGTTCTGAAGATGACATCCAGAAATGAGCTTACATTGAAAAATGTATTGCATGTTCCAGATATTCGGAATAATTTGGTCTCGGACTCTCTCATTAGTAAGGCTAGTTTTAAGCTTGTTTTTGTTTCTGATAAATTTGTAATGACTAAGAATGATGTGTATGTAGGAAAATGATATCTCACAGAGGGCATTTTCAAACGCAATGTAATGACTTTCAATCGTGCTATTAATAAAGCTAGTACTTCTGCTTATATTATTGAGTCACAAAATGTATGACATGAGAGGTTAGGACATGTTAATTATGATACAATGCGTAAATTAATTAACATAGACCTTATACCTAAATTTGCAATTGATAGCCAACATAAGTATGAGGCATGTGTTGAAGCAAAAATGCATAGAACATCATTTCATTCCATAGAACGCAGTTCTGAACCCTTAGAACTTGTACACACTGACGTGTGTGATATGAATATTGTGCAAACAAGAGACGGTAAAAAGTACTTTGTCACTTTTATCGATGATAACACAAGATTATGTTTTGTGTATTTGATCCATCCGTTTTCATCTTCCGTTTTAATATTCATTTGTAGCCCAGTGGCTTACAACATGGAGGAAGATCAACCAACTCCCAATTATGGTTCTGTAGGATTGAATCAATCTCACTGTTAATAGCCTTTTTCCACAGAGGTGCCTCCGGAAAAGACATAGCTTCTTTATAGCTTTCAGGCTCATTTTCTAACAAGTATATCAGAAAATCGAGACCAAACGACTTAGACGTTCTAGCTCTTTTGCTACGTCTAGGTTCGATTGTCTCAAAGTTTTCACGTTGATCAGAGTCTTGGTCAACCTGATCACTGTCCTTGACAGTATCAATTGTTCTTTTGAGAGACTTTGTTCTTTGTCTATCCTTACAAGGAAATGTCTCTTCAAAAATGTCACATTCCTTGACTCAATTATCATATTCGAATGGATGTCAGGAATCTCAGACTTGTGTACCAAGAATCGATACGCACTACTGTTGCGAGCATATCCACTGAAAATTCAATCAACAGTTTTGGGTCTTATTCTAACCTTCTTAGGTTTAGGAAGCATTAATTTGGCAAGACACCCCCACACTTTTAGGTATTTGTAGGAAGGTACATGACCCTTCCATAACTCATATGGTGTCTTGTCCAATCTTCTGTGAGGAAGCTTGTTTAAAATATAGTTCGCGGAAAGGAAGGCTTCCCCCCACAAGTTCTGGGGTAAACCAGAACTTGTCAACATGGCGTTCATCATTTCCTTCAACGTTCGGTTTTTGCGCTCAGCAATCCCGTTTTGTTGAGGAGAATAATGAGCAGTGGTTTCGTGAATAATTCCATGCACATAACAATATTCACCGAATGGTGAAACATATTCACCACCTCTATCACTCCTGATTCTTTTGATTTTCTTGCCAAGTTGATTTTCAACTTCGTTCTTATAGTGTATAAAGCTCTCAATAGCTTCATATTTGCTCCTCAACAAATACACATAATATAATCTTGTGCTATCATCGATAAAAGTGACAAAATACTTTTTACCGCCTCTTGTTTGCACAATATTCATATCACACACGTCAGTGTGTACAAGTTCTAAGGGTTCAGAACTGCGTTCTATGGAATGAAATGATGTTTTATGCATTTTTGCTTCAACACATGCCTCATACTTATGTTGGCTATCAATTGCAAATTTAGGTATAAGGTCCATGTTAATTAATTTACGAATTGTATCATAATTAACATGTCCTAACCTCTCATGACATACATTTTGTGACTCAATAATATAAGCAGAAGTACTAGTTTTATTAATAACACGATTGACAGTCATTACATTGAGTTTGAAAAGGCCCTCTGTGAGGTATCATTTTCCTACATACACATCATTCTTAGTCATTACAAACTTGTCAAAAACAAATACAAGCTTAAAACCAGCCTTGCTAAGGAGAGAGCCCGAGACCAAGTTCTTCCGAATATCTGGAACATGCAATACATTCTTCAATGTAAGCTCCTTTCCGGATGTCATCTTCAGAACCATTGTGCCTTGTCTAACCACTCTAGAGGTAGACAAGTTTCCCATTATCAGATGATCGCCGCCATCGACCTTCTGATACAAGGAAAACATCTTGCTATCTGCACAGATATGACGAGTAGCCTCAGTGTCTACCCACCATTCTCTCGGATTCCCAACCAAGTTGGCTTCAGTTACCACTGCTGATAGGTTCATCTCTGAGATCTCATCAGTCAGCTACTCATCTTCAGTGACATGTGCCTCATTTTTCTTTTTCTTGCCCTTATCCTGAGACTTCTTGTTTCTGCAGTCATCTGACATATGACCACTCTTTCCACAGTTGTAGCACTTCCCCTTGAACTTCTTGTTCGCTTGGGGAAAAATCAGCTTCACTGTTCTTTCTCTTCTTGTTACCTTTTACACCATCGACGATGTTGGCTTTAGACTCCATAGTCTTATAGCTGGCCTTCTCAGACTTCCTATTGTCCTCTTCGATTCTCAATTGAACTCCAAGGTCTTCAAGGCTCATCTACTTCTATTTGTGTTTCAGATAGCTCCTGAAGTCTTTCCATGATGGAGACAACTTTTCAATTATGGTGGCAACTTGAAACGTCTCACATAGTTTAATACCTTCATCCAGTATTTCATGAATGATCAACTGCAGTTCACCCAACTGAGACATCACCGTCCTTGAATCTACCATCTTGTAGTCCAGGAACCTACCCACGACAAATTTCTTTTGTCCGACATCCTCAATTTTGTATTTCTTCTCGAGAGATTCCCAGAGAATCTTCGCAGAAGTCATGCCTTGGTACACATTGTACATGGTATTGTCAAGACCACCCAAAAAGTAGTTCTTACACAGGAAGTGATGTGATCCAGAATGAACTCTGTTTGTTGGGCCAAGTTAACTTGAAGTTGTGGCTGATTGCATGGCTTGGTCAAATTGGTATATTTGGGCCATTTTGGTGGATTTGGAAGATTCCTTGGGTTCTGGAGTTTGGTCCATGCATGAGACTTTATATGAAAGCTTTATTATGTATAAATCAAGAATGAAATGGGTTTTGGACGTGCATGGGCTGCCTTGATTTATTTTCGGCTTTATTTCTGAATGGTGCATTAGCAGTGGCATGATTTGTGTAGTCTTCGTAACTTAGACGTAACTTTCTCGTCTGATTTTCGATTTTGGTGATTCAAGTTGCATTGGAAAGAGAACACGTAGCTCTACAACTTTGTAGCTTACATTAAAGTCCAGTTCGGACTTCTTCTTGGTCAAAATGAGGACGCAAGATATCCCTACAATTTTTATATTTTATATTTTTTAAGGTTATGTGTTGTTTAAGTACTGGGCTGAACTTTAATTATATTACAAAGCCCATGCACGAAATTTTAAAGTATTTTATATGTTATTGGGTTTATTTTACTATGGATTTATTATATTTGGGTAGAATTATGGTTAGCCACCAATTTAAAGGGGCAATATTCATTGTAATTGAGAATTAACTAATAATATATCTTTTTACAAAACAAAGTGACTTGTGTCATCTTGAGGGAGTGGATTCTTCATTGGTTCTACGGAATAAAAGCTTATCAACGTGTGGTAAATGTTGTAGCGCTGTATCGCTGTTAAGGATTCTCTAAATAAATAAAGAAATGTTCTTAAGGGCAAGGTTTCTTAAGGGTTGAACTTGATCTTGGAAGAATTTTGTTCTTACAAAAATCAATATTCGCGGTTCTTGGGGCTTAAAACACGTGAAATGGGTTTGCTTGGCTTTGTTCCAGGCATGTTTCTATCATTTGGTATCAGGAGCTCAGGGTTCCAAAGTCAAGATTTTCTCTATCTTTATCGTTTTATGAAGTCTTCATATTCCTATTTTTTCTTTTTCCTATTTTTTGGTCTCTTCTCATTTCAATTTTTTTTATTATTTCCTTTGTGTTTTTCATGTTTATGACTGAATCTTGGATGTTATTATAATGTTCTTGCGTGGTAATAGCATATAGGATTCAATTCTTGGAGTTTTTGAGTCAATTAGAGTCAAATTTATTTGTAATTTTCGGATGAGTTTAAAATGGCTGTAACTTTTGATCTAGAAAGAGTTACGGGACCCATAATATATCGATTTATAATTACTCGAGGAGAGGAATGCGTTAATGGTTGGAAGCTCTCTGTCCGTGTAAGTTTCGAGTCTCAAAATCTCGTTCAAACAAAGTTACGAATTCTATCCAGTTTCAGTTCAATTTGTATTCTTCTTTTACTTTTGGTGTTTTTTTCTGTCAGTTTCTTTGTGTTTGTTTTCATATTTTCTTAGTGTTTCTTTGAATCTTTCATCATTATTGGTGTCTTTCAAGTAAGAGGTTGATTTATATACATATTCTGATGGACAAAATGGTATTTATCTTTCGAACGAGATGTCTTATCAATAATAAAGTATGTAATACGATTATTAATAGAGGGAATCACACAAATTTAGCTAGCACTACCCTTGTGGAAAAATTGGGATTATCATTGATACCTCTTGATAGACCTTATAAGTGGATGAGTGATTTCGGAGAGTTCGAGGTTGCTAAGTAGGTTGTGCTAAATTTTGCAATTGGGAAATATGTTGACCAAATAGTTTGTGATGTGGTTCCTATGTGTCATACACATATTTTATTGGGTAAGCCTTGGTATAAATTCAATAAAGTACTTTATGATATGGACAGTAATATGTACAAATTTAGGTGTGGTGAAAAAATTATCAAGCTTGCTCATTTAACCCTACAATAGGTCTATAAGGAAGAGTGGGCTAAAAAGAAAAGTGTAATTGCTGAGTTTGAAATGTTACTAAGAGAGCTTCCAGAGTTGATAGAGAAAAGGATATTAGCAAAATGTGAGTTAAAGAAGGATATGAGCGTAGCCTTGAGTAATGAAATGAAACATGTTGATGTTTCAATAAATAAGAGTGAGGTGGTTGATGGTGTCGATGATAGTGATGATATTGATGTGCGTGATAACATTAGTGATCATGATTTGGTTGTTCATGATGCCAATGAGTTGCTTGATGTTACTGTTAAAGGTGAATATCATATGGAGCAATCTGATGTTGGTTGTGAGGACATGAGGACAAAAAATCATTCATTGGCTTTATTGACTTTTGCTCACCTTAACCATTTTTTTTCATGTGATTTTATTTTATTCCAGGATTCTCGTCACATTGATCTTGTCATTTTTATCTATGACCCGGGTTCGGATTCGAGGTCGAATCCTTTTCAAGAGAGAGAGAATGATGTGATCCAAAATGAGCTCTGTTTTTTGGGCCAAGTTAAATTGAAGTTGTGGCTGATTGCATGGCTTGGTCAAATTGGTGTATTTGGGCCATTTTGATGGATTTGGAGGATTCCTTGGGTTCTGGAGTTTAGTCCATGCATGAGACTTTATATGAAAGCTTTATTATGTCTAAATAAAGAATGAAATGGGTTTTGGACGTGAATGGGCAGCCTTGATTTATTTTCGGCTTTATTTCTGAATGGTGCATTAGTACTGGCGGGATTTGTGCAGTTTTCATAATTTAGACGTAACTTTATCATCTGATGTCTGATTTTGGTGATTCAAGTTGCATTGGAAAGAGAACTCACAGCTCTACAACGTTGTAGCTTACATTAAAGTCCAGTTCGGACTTATTCTTGGTCAAAATGAGGACGCACGATATCACTATAATTTTTATATTTTATATTTTTTAAGGTTATGTGTTGTTTAAGTGTTGGGCTGAACTTTAATTATATTACAAAGCCTATGCATGAAATTTTAAAGTATTTTATATGTTATTGAGTTTATTTTACTATGGATTTATTATATTTGGGTAGAATTAGGGTTAGCCACCTATTTAAAAGGACAATATTCATTGTAATTGAGAATTAACTAATAATATATCTTTTTACAAAACAAAGTGACTTGTGTCATCTTGAGGGAGTGGATTCTTCCTTGGTTCTACGGAACAAAAGCTTATCAACGTGTGGCAAGCGTTGTGGCGCTGTATCGCTGTTCAGGATTCTCCAAAGAAATAAAGAAAGGTTCTTAATGGCAAGGTTTCTTAAGGGTTGGATTTGATCTTGGAAGGATTTTGTTCTTACATAAATCAAGATTCACCATTCTTGGGGCTTAAAACACGTGAAGGGGTTCGCTTGGCTTTGTTCCAGACAGGTTTCTATCAGGAAGTCTCCAAACGACTATGTCTTTTCTCGCAGTTCCTTGGCTGTTTCCGATTCACCCTCCACATGATCCGGAGGATCTTTAAGGAAGATAGCCAACTAGAGAGTTTTCAGGTAGAATAGTATTTTGCTTTGCCACTGTTTGAAGTTTACCCACCAAACTTCTCTGATTTTTCTCCATGAGAGACCAGTACTGTGATGTTTCCGCTAGCCATATGTAATTGGAAAACAAATAGGGGTCAATAAGTCTACAAAAGATAAATTACACAGCGATCAACAAATGATTTTGTTCCAAGTGATATACCAAGTATCTATTTGTTGTTCTATTGGATAGTAGTACCAATAAACACAAGTCCTTGAATTTCCAACCAAGATTTCTTATGAAAAGTAGATATAGGAATATTCCCATAGGATGAGGGGGGTTCGGAGTAACCACTTAAGTCTCTGACCACTTAGGCTCTTATCGCCTTTTTGATAGAATATCATTTAACCACTTTCTCAATAGAACCTCTTAGCAATTCAAACTCAGTATTTCACTTTTAAATGTCACAATACAGTATACGATATGTGTAGATATATGTGTATGTGTCAAACAAGATTGGATGGAATTACTTGTGTAAAATTACACTTTAAATTCTCAACCAAGTATGCAACACAAAATTAGTTTACAACTTTATCATTATGTGTATGCTTGTGATAATTGAACGACCTAATAATAACTTAAATCTATACTACCAAGATTATTGTGATTCAGTATATGATTAACTAAGTTAATATTATTAATACTTGAATTAATCTAAGTCTTTGTAGTTTATAACAATTCTAGGACTAATTCGTTACTATCGCGTTCGTATCTACGTTCGAACGAGACTGTCCAGTGTGTGTACGTTCGTGTTGCGTTAGAGAATGCGTTCGAACGAAGTGTTACAGAGATTTCACGTTCATGTAGCGTTTGATAACACGCTCGAACAGAATGTTTCCAGAGAGTTTACATTCGTATAGCGTTCGAGAACACGTTCAAACGGAATAATTCCATAGAGTTTGCGTTCAAGTTGCGTTTAGGACATGTTTGAACGAACTAAGTCAGAAGGTCTGCGTTCGATTTGTGTTTGAATACGCGTTCAAACGTTCTTAGGCAGAAGGCTTGCGTTCGAGTTGCGTTTGAATACGCGTTCGAACGTTCTTACGAATTTTCAGATTTTTGCCTTCGCGTTCGTCGGGCGTTCGAACGCCCTACGTATTTTTCATGCAAATACTGTATTTTTTCCAGAAAATTATCTTATCTAAGCATGCGAATTACTATTTAACAACACTATGTTGATAAGTTCTTAAGATTGTTGGGTATATAGTGTCATTAAACAGAAAATTAACACGCAACAAACAAATCAAAACCAGAAAACGAAAGTATATCTAGTCTAACATGCATAAACCCTAAAACTTTGATAACAAGAAAAACCTGGTAAACTTGATGAAATGCAGTCCGAGTCGAGATAAATCTCTGTCCTTAAGAACTTATCATCCCCGTCTTGGTGCTCTACGGATTTGTGGCTAATGTTCTCCCAGGATAACCCGAATTACTCTTGTTCAAAGGGCACACCTTAACAAGATCTCGAACTTGGAAATTGGAGGAACTCTCTCTTGACTCAAACATCAATATGAGACTCTAAACTTTTGGATCTGATTCAGATATATTTTCTGTGTTTTTAAGGAACAAGAGTGCTTCATTTTATAAGCATGGAAGAGTGCCTCAATGTCACCTTTTGGGTTGGGGTGCAACACTCCAAATGGTTATACCCCTCCTATGCACCCCTTGGAGTATAGGACCATGTTATACACAATTGAAAAGATGTGTATTAGAAATTGTTACAGATAGTCATTTATTGAATAAACATATGATTATTAACCATATTGTATCCTATTAGTCTATTTATGTTGGATCATCTTAATTTCTATATTCGTATAATCATATTTTATTAACATGTTTATCTGTTTAAAAAATATTAATAAACTCATTTATCATTTTATCATGCTTCAACCCGTTAATCTTGCCATATCCTGTTACCTCGTTAATCTACTTAAAAGAAGTCAGGAAGATAATTTTCACATACTCCTTTTTTATATTCCTGATCAAAGCATCTCGTCATAAAAGAGATTTGGACCTCAAGCTGCCGCAACATCATATGTTATTAAACTCCTAACATTGATATTAATACAAAAAAAAATTAAAATAAAATTGAGATAAAAATAACCATTAAAATTTTATAATTTTAATTAATTTTTTTTTTAATTTTTTTTTCTTGACGTTTAAATTTTGTCACCATCGTATGTATGTACATATCATTTTCCATCAAGAAAAAATGTAAAGAAACGTGAGCAATGTGCGGGTATCTTGTGGGACCCACTGTTCAAACTGAAGCAAGAAAATTGGAAAGTAGTATACGGTGGCGGCCTCATATTTTATTTTCTCCCCCACTTGTATATCTCACTTCCATAATTTTATTAATTTTTTTATTCTACGTGGGACCCGTTTTATGTGACCACAGCTATCCCATTTAATGACACACGTTACATGTACTTAATTTCCAAGTAGGAAATTGTTACCAACCAGAGGCAATTGTTCAGGTCTATGAATGGCCAAAGTTATTCACTTTAGTCCATTTCAAGCATTAATTATAAATGTTAGTTTTGAGTTCGTTAATTTTTTTCAATTACTATTCTTATTATTTAATATTTATTTGTCAATAGAATCTTGGGGATTATATCAAGTTGACATGATCGATTATATATTTGTTTGCGCAATTTTCTGCCTGAAAAAAAACGTGTAAGGTTCAAATCTCTTGAGACAAAGTCCCAGCAAGAGGTGTTTGATTAAGTGAATAAATCTCCAAGGGGCACAAACACACAAATTATAGTCCCAAAGATTATGAAACTACGAAATAAAAAATAAAATAGTTGTGCGCCATAACTGCCAGATCATGGAGGGAACTGTCTAACTGCTGTAATCGTGGGATCAACTGCAGTATGCATTAGTCGCCCCGACTCCTTTATCGTCCTAATAATTGTATCGTCTGGTGATTGTAGGGGTGAGCAAAACCGGTTTCGGTTCCGATTCCGCATAGAACCGGAACCTATCCGGAAGAATTCGGTTCCGCACTAAGTGTAACCGGAACCTACCCAATTAAATAAGGTACCCTATTATTCGGTTCCAATCCGGTTCCGGTCCGGTTCTGAATTACCCTATTTTAAAATATTTTAATGAAAACTACATTCCGATACGAGTCTGTAGGAAAAAACGGGGACCAAATCGGAGTACGGAAGCTCAAGAACGAAATGTTATACAATAGCCCACTATTTTCTTTCAAAATATTTGATTATTTTTTATTTAAAAAAATAAAAATAAAAAATCAAGTGAACAGAATGAAATTTCCAATAAAATGCCGCCTACAACCTAAATAAGTATTTCCATGAGCATCCATAAGACATGCGATAAAAGAAGATTTAAACTTTGAACCAAAGACCCAAGTTTACAGCTTCAAAATCAAGGGTCACTTGCAAAGCAATGTCAGTATAATAGAAAGGTGAGACTAAAATCAATTCAATCCAATAAACCGATTCAACCAAATGTTTAAAATTTATGTTCATATAAACCGGTTCCATGGTCCGGTTCCGGTTCCGACCATTTTGGAACCGGAACCTACCCGGATAAAATCGGTTCCTTCATATTTGGAACCGGAACCTACCCGATTACAACCGGTTCCGGTTCCAAACCCAGAAAATCGGTCCGGTTCCAACCGGTTCCGGGTAGAACCGGAACCAATGCTCACCCCTAGGTGATTGATCATCTTTTCCTTTATCGCCCTGTTTGCCCTTGTCCTTTACTTCTTTGCTCTGAGGCGATTTCGCTCTAGGGTGATTTTCTTCTGTCAACAATTGTCCCCCAAATTCACCTTGATTGAGTGGGGAGTGAAATCGAGGTGAATTTCTTCATGTCAGGGTGGCAGGCGTCGGCCTACAAGTCCTCGCCCTATTGCTTGTTGGGCTGCCCTCTACATTCCCCATGCGAGCCCATCACTTCTTTAATAAATGCGCGATATTTCCCAACACGTTTCATCATGACGCATATTAATGAGCCGTTTTTCACGTCATTTCAGTGTCTCCCTTCGTCACACGTCACATTTATTCTTTCACGTCGAATCATATCACAACACCTGTCTAGGGCGACTCTTCATTCTTTTCATTTTCCCGATGTTTCCTTCCTTCGACGATTTGGGTTGCGACACCTGCCTCAGGTTGACCTTTTATCCGTGTATATAAGAGTTTAGCCTATTCTTGTTTTCATTTTACTTTCCATCATTCTTGCAAAGTTCTCTTCTTTTTTACTCTCAACTTTCCAGTATTAATGGCGTCTTCTTCTTCTGCCCAAAAAACAGCTCCTCAACTTTTGGTGACTATCAGATGGCATTGGACGATTCCTCTATGAGTGCTTTCGGTGTTCATGTCCTCAACGAGAACTACGACCAATGCACTCTAGGTCCCATTTTCGTCGATGACAGCGTCATCGCCACGGCCCCGCTGGCTCAACTGTTTCCTTATACTTCTGGTCTCCCTTTTTCAAAGCCACTAAATGTTTCTCCATTGGCTCAATCTAATCCTATCCGCACATGGCCTAAACACGATTCCTCATTTGAGACTTGGTTCCAACGTATGCTATTGCAATAGAATCTTGGGGATTATATCAAGTTGACATGATCGATTATATATTTGTTTGCGCAATTTTCTGTCTGAAAAAAACGTGTAAGGTTCAAATCTCTTGAGACAAAGTCCCAGCAAGAGGTGTTTGATTAAGTGAATAAATATCCAAGGGGCACAAACACACAAATTATAGTCCTAAAGATTATGAAACTACGAAATAAAAAATAAAATACTCTTTTGAGTCTTCATTTTCTCAGGGGGTTTATTCTTCGCATGAATGAGCCTTTTATAGTGGGTTTCGCTAACTGCTTAGGCGGTTTCAGTCCGTAACTTCTCTATAACTGCTGGATCGTGTCTCCAACCATTGATTTGTGCGCCATAACTGCCAGATCATGTAGGGAACTGTCTAACTGCTGTAATCGTGGGATCAACTGCAGTATGCATTAGTCGCACCGACTCCTTTATCGTCCTAATAATTGTATCGTTTGGTGATTGATCATCCTTTCATTCGTCGCCCTGCTTGCCCTTGTCCTTTACTTCTTTTCTCTAAGGCGATTTCGCTCTAGGGTGATGTAGGCATTGCATTTTTGCATGTGAAACCGATGATGAGTCTCAGTTGGAGGCACTACCTTTTAAATCGCGGTATGGTATGCCGCATCATGTAGTAACAGACAACGGGGTCCAGTTTCAAGGAGAGACGAAGGCAATGTTACAGAGGCATGGGATAGGCCACCACAAGTCATCACCGTACAGGCCGCAGGCAAATGGGGCAGTTGAGGCAGCCAACAAGACTATAAAGACAATTTTAGCCAAGATGACAGAAAATTGTAGAGATTGGGCCGAGAAATTACTGTATGCTTTGTGGGGGTACAGAACATCAGTAAGAACGGCAATAGGTGCAACACCTTATTCCTTGGTCTACGGAATGGAAGCAGTATTGCCAGTAGAAGTGGAAATACGGTCCCTGAGGGTATTAGCAGAGGCAGAATTACCGGAACAGGAATGGGCCGCACAGAGATTTGATCAGTTAGCGCTGTTGGATGAGAAGAGAATGAAGTCTTTGTATCACATGCAGTTGTATCAGAAGAGACTAGCCCGGGCATTCAACAAGAAAGTACGTCCCACAAAGATCAGAAAGGGTGATTTGGTACTTAAGCAGTCGAGGCCGTCGACGACAGATCCGAGAGGGAAATTCAGGCCTAACTGGGAAGGGCCCTACATCGTTCAGAAAGTCATGGGAAATGGAGCAGTGAAGCTATCAGACTTGGAAGGAAACGAGTTCACCGAGCCGATCAACGTAGACAGATTAAAGCAGTACTTTGCCTGAGGGAGAGAAGACTGAGCAGTCACCACAAGGATCGACAGAAGATCTAACCCAACGGAATAGGGAAACCATTCATGCATACGCGTAACGTTGCATTCTCTTTGTGTTTGTTTCTGTTTTGTGTTCGCAGGAAAGAAGAAAGCGGCAAGAATGAGCCAAGCAACGTCAACGCAATTTCAGTTTTTGGGTGAGTCCCAAGGGGCGAGGCCCACATCAGCTTGGGGGCGAGGCCCATATCATGTCATCTTCAGGTATGGAGACACATCATCGGTTCGAGGGTGAGGTCCCTATAGTCAGCAGTATTGGGTCAAGGTGCCCAGGGTCGAGGTGCCCCCGCTGTCAGTTGTAGTTCCGGGTCGAGGTGCCCAGGGTCGAGGTGCCCACTACATCATCAGTTCGAGGGCGAGGTCCCTATAGTCAGCGGTGTTGGGTCGAGGTGCCCAGGTCGAGGTGCCCCCGTTGTCAGTTGTAGTCCGGGTCGAGGTGCCCACTACATCATCAGTTCGAGGGCAAAGTCCCTATAGTCAGCGGTGTTGGGTCGAGGTGCCCAGGGTCGAAGTGCCCCCGCTGTCAGTTGTAGTTCGGGTCGAGGTGCCCAGGGTCGAGGTGCCCACTACATCATCAGTTCGAGGGCGAGGTCCCTATAGTCAGCGGTGTTGGGTCGAGGTGCCCAGGGTCGAGGTGCCCCCGTTGTCAGTTGCAATTATTGGGACGCGTCCCAGGATCGAGGTCCGCTGCAATACCAACTCAACTCGAGGCGGCAGCCGAGCCAGGTAAGTAAAATGCATTGCATAACTTTGATAGGATTGTTCAAAGTTACACACTGCACAAGTCCCATCAAAAGGGGGCGACTGTAGGCATTGCATTTTCGCATGTGAAACCCGATGATGATGAGCCTCATTTGGAGGCACTACCTTTTGAGTCACGAAAGCCGCGGGAAACGGATATCGGAAGGGGAAATTCAGGATAAACAAGCTCACTGTCTTCGTTGGTGTTGCGTTCGTTACTTCATTCGAACTCGTGCAATTGATTGCGGGTGTTCGTGCCGCGTGCGAGGCGTTCGAACGGAGCGTGGTCGGTAATTCTGGTTTTGCTGCTAGCCTCACACCCCAGCCCATTTAGCTCCCCAAAGCCCATATAAAACACATCCCAAATTAAATAAATGAATATTAATTTAAACATTAAACATTAAATAAAATATTTAAACCATTTACCAATTAAATAAAATATTTACCAAAACTAAAAAAGAAGATATGCCTAATTAAAATCAATCTTAACCAATTAAAGCCAATCATATATTTGACTTCCTAATCTAATAAGATAATTACCAATATAAAATATTTGTATTCCTAAACCAACACAAATTAAATATTGCAACTTCCTAAAATAAAATATTTTGTCCCCCCCTCAATCCTTTGATTTCCTTGTTTAAAACTAAATCATATCCTAATTAAATGCACAAAATCCCTTCCCTTGTCAACCCTAACCCTTCTCTATATAAACAACCCCTAACCAAAGCTATCCGGGAGACACATATAATTCACACCCAAACTCTCTCGAAATCTCTCTAGACTCTCTCTACACACCCAAGACTAAACAAAAGAGAAAACACTTCACACATACACAAGAAAGAAAACAAAGAAACCACCACAAGTCACCACCCTCCATAGTCGAATCCAAAGCACCTACAACCACCCTCCATAGCCGAATCTAAAGCACCAACTCACCCTTAGCCGAATCCTAAAACACGCCTAAACAACCTCCTAGATTACCTTAAAACAGTAGCCCAAATCCTTAAAAACAGTAACATAAAAACTGCATAGATAATCTTAAAAATAATCACATATAATTGCACTAAGAACCCACACAAACTTGGAATAGTTTATTGAAAACGTTAAAACAGGTGGCCCGTGCAGTGAGCAGCAAGACAGAAGCCGAATAGGAGCAGAACGGAGTTCGAACCGTAAGCAAAACAGCGAAGCAGTGAGCTAGGACGTTGAACCAGTGGACCAGAAAGTTACGGAGCGTTACCCCCTTTCGATTTCCGTGGAACGCGAGTCCGAGAGACGGCTTAAAAGGTTAGACCTGAGGGTATCTTTCACACTTATTCTCATTTTATTTTCTGGTCATTTATTTTGATTATATTTTCTGTATTTGTGGTATCCGTTGTGTGTATGATGTATGTTGTGGGTATTGGATGAATGAGAGATGTGTCAACTCTCGCGGTATATCGGATGGAAACCCGGACATAAATTTCATAGCCGATTCCGAATGGACGGTAATATGATCTGTACTCGGGCCACAATTCCACGTACCGCTTGGGTAAACGGCACCATCTTTCTTTTGTTGTGTTGCTTTTGTTTATTTAGTTTTCTTTACTTGAATTCAATATGTTGTTTAGTTATGCATGATTCAACCAAGCGCATGGGCTTAGTGAGTTAGTTCAAAGGTCCTCTTTGAGAGATCAAGAGCCCCAAAAGGCCACCTTTGTGACACTACTTCGCCTCGCCGGTTGATGTGTGTTCGGTTGGATGCAAGATACGTTCAATCGGGCATACTTAGTTTGATGTTATTGAGTTTATCTTTTGTGTATGGTTCAATCAAGCGCATGGGCTTAGTAAGTGGAATGAAAGATCCCTTATGGGGAGGGGTTAAAACCCGTTACCACGATGCTTTGCCGCGCCGGTTGATGTGTGTTCAGATTGGATGTCAGATATGTTCAATCGGGCACACTTGGTTGATATGATTGGTTCTATTCTTGTATGTGTAATGTGACGCGCATGGGCTTAGTATATTGGTCTAAAGGTCCTCTCTTTGAGAGATCAAGAGCCCCAAAAGGTCACCTTTATGGCAGTACTTCGCCGCGCCCTTTTATTTTGTGTTTATGTATTGCGTCCCATTTCATGCATCAGGTCTGTTCCCGTTCGAACGCGTTTACGAACGCAACTCGAACGCGCATGTGTTTTTGCCTTATCATGTGTCAGGTCTCATTTCCGTTCGAACGCGTTAACAAACGCCATACGAACGTGAGCATTCTGCCTCATATCCGTTCGAACGCGTTAACTAACGCCATACGAACGTGAGCATTCTGTCTCATTTCCGTTCGAACGCGTTACGAACGCTACTCGAACGTGAGCATTCTGTTTCATTTCCGTTCGAACGTGTTTACGAACGCTACTCGAACGTGAGCATTCTGTTTCATTTCCGTTCGAACGCGTTTACGAACGCTACACGAACGCGAACACACTGAACTGAGTCTTTTTCATTAGATTTCATGCATAGTTTTCCTAGTAGCTATCTCCACATGTATAAATGCAAATATGTTAATGTATTACCATTCATATGCTTGTGTCATGATAACATTTGAGTATTATTTCTTGCGGTATATCGGATGGAAACCCAGACGTAAATTCCGTAGCCGATTCCGAATGGACGGTAGTGCGGTCTGTACTTGGGCTACAATTCCACGTACCACTTGAAAAGTGCCCATATGTGTGCTTGTGTTTTCCTGAATGTGATATGCAAGTAAAGTTGTATGTTAGTTGCTATCTTGATATATGTTAAGTATGCAAATTTAAATGTAAGATATATGCGAAATGCGTACATAAGTTTTATTTTACACATGAGAATTTAGAAGCATGATACTCTTGGAAATAAGTGTTACTTAAGCTTGATTAAATTATTACATAAATCCTTTCATTACAAGTGACGTGAGTAAGGGACCATTCCGAACCAACGGTTTGAGGTCTTCCCTTGCGAGGGGTGAGTGCGGCCTTAAATTTTGTCCCGGTTCACACCGGGTGGCGACTCCATGTTATTCAGTACTTCCCAAACTAGGCCGCGAGCCTAGGAACGGCGTCGCCCAGGTCCTGTGTCCTACATTTAGCTTCGGGTTACTTGTTGGCTTTCCGTTCTAAAAATTATTCTCGGCCCAAAACACCCACAAATCACTTAACCTCGACCCAAAATCCCCGCAAGCCCCTTGGCCTTGACCCAAAACCACGCAAACCCACACACCTTGTCCACACAAACCAAACCCACCAACCAAAGGCCCACACGCCCCCAACCAAGGCCCACACGCCCACTTTACCTAATACACACCCAAATTAAATAAAATATTAAGTTGAATATTAATTAGATAATGTAATTAAATAAAATATTAATTAAATCATTTACCAAATTAAATAAAACACAAAATATAATCATGCCTAATTTAAACAAATCAAATATGTTATATACCTAAATTAAAAAGATATTATGCCTAATTAAATCAATCCTAACCAATTAAAAAATATTGTATTCCTAAACCAACACAAATTAAATGTTCAAACTTCCTAATCTAAACCAATCTTGTCTCCATTAAATCTTTGACTTTCCTTGCTCAATATCAAATCAAATCCTTGCTCTTAATGCCAAATCCTATTCCTTGTGAGACAAAGAGGAGCCCTAGTCATTCTCTATATAAACAACCCCTCACCAAGATTTCATCTCTCCACTCTCTCTATTTTTCCACACACATTCTGCTTCATCAGACTGTTTTAGAGTTCTTTCGGTTTCAGATATAGATCACAGTTTATCAGAAACCCGTTCTTTGCTATCTTCTTTTACCGCAACCTTCTTTTCCCCCCTGTATATCGGTCCATTCTCTTTTCGACCATTTTTGGCCATCTGGTCGGGATAGATTCTTTTATTTGCCCTCTATGCGAGTGTTTTCTACCATTCATTTTTCTTCCAAGTCTTCAGAGTTAGCGGGGTCAAAGAAACCGGTCGAGGCAACCAAGCCGAAAAAGATTAAACAGGCCAAACAGAAACAGCCTTCCCCGACTCACAGCTCTAATTCGGACGTGCCTCTAGTACGTCGCGCTAAGGTATAATCTGAAACCATGCTCCTCTTGTATATCGGGCTAAAATATAATTTGGGACTAAGTTCTGTATCTTGTGCAGGTGCTTAGGACGGGGTCGCCTTCTGTCATGCCCGAAACGACCCAAACTCTGGGGTTCGAAGCTCCCATAGTTGAAGGTCCACCTGCGGAGGTTGAACCTACAGTAGTGCTGATCGTTCAACTTCCATCGGACGATGATGAAGCAGCCGAGGCTCCAATCGTGGAACAACCGCCAGAAGAGGGTGAGACAACTGCTACCGGTGCTTCGTCCAGAGCCGACCCCCAAGGTATGGAGCTATGTATAGAATTAGACCGTTCGCGTCCAAGTGTTGAGGAAATTATAAGAGACCATCCGTTATTTGAATGTCCCTCTTTGGACGATCATGTACCAATTGTACATGATCCTGATGACGAGCCTGATGTGCCAGAACATATTTGGCCGGATGACGGGCCTCTTTGGCGTCATCTCAAACGACTTTAATGTTGGATAATTATGACCTATAACATCACTATTTGTACAGAACAAGGTGTTGTTGAACAAATTAACTATGTGACAAAGGAAATTGCTCTTTATTATTTGTAATTGGATTACCTGGATATATAAATGATAAAAGTCCTTATGATTAGTTCCGGATTAATAATATATGAGACAATATTAATCTACAAAGGTTTAATCATTAAATATCTCTAGTCGTAATATTATCGAGACTGAACATCAATAATGCGGAATAGACTAGTATTACACTTGTGCGTGTTATGGAAGCGTAACGAGATAATTCTCATATATTTGGGTATTGGATCCTTATGCAAGTGTAATAGGAGATTCTGTTTACCGATGGTACAGAAACAGCTTCGCTCTGGATAGACCCATCGGAATCCCATTGGTAGTATGACTATGTGTCTATGGGAATCCGAATCAGGGTAGGTGTATTTGGTCTTAACCTGAGACTTGCATCGCTAATACTTGCGACAATCAATATATTTTGGTTTTGGTCGTCCAGGGCTTTAACAGGTTCTGAGTACGCCTCTTCTGGGTATACTAAGAATCATAGTGTATTGGGTGTGATGTCAAGATGGAAGTATCACTTCAGTCATATGGAGATGATGATCACGCAGGGATACAGAACTGGTACTCTAAGTGCTATAGCCATCAGGGAAGTATGACTAGGTCGTGACTTTTCGATCATAAAGAGACTAGTTGCTTGTGATCCGATATATGCTTCGTATGGGGCAGACACCACTCCAGCCTCAGGCCTCGCATGTGACATCCGATACTGGATCGTAATACGCAATACTATGAATACTACGCCTGACAAAGATCATGTATTCCGTAGAAGAATATTTCTGGAGAATTGGGTAGGCACAATGTTTTGCTAGAAGCCAACCGTGTCTTGTAAATCGGTAAGTACGTGGTACCAGGTACACACGTGTTCAGATAGTCCGATGACCGTATTTACTGCCAACATATCCATGGATCTCTTGGGTCGCATCCCAAAGATTCATCGATGATGTTTGACTCGAACAATATTAATCTGAGATTAATTAAGAGAGAGAATATTAATCTGAGATTAATTAAGATAGAGAAAATTAATCTGGGATTAATTACGGTAAGAATTAATCTGGGATTAATTATCAGTGAAAGAATTAATCTGGGATTAATTACGTCGAGAATTCATCTAGAATTAAATTCGTCGAAATGAGAGAACACAATTAATTTGAAATTAATCGGTAAAATAAATTTAATAGTTAAATTAGATTTTAATATTTAATTTATTTAATTGGGCTAAAATAATATATTAGATATATTAATTGAAATCCGATTTCAACACAAAATTAAATTGGATTTTAATTCTAGCGAACGAATTAATTTGGAATTAATTCGTAAGCGACTTTAATAATAATTTTGCGAGGCATAATTATTTAATTAAATTGGAATTAATTATGTCGTGACGAAAAATTCGTTTAATCAGATTAAACGAATCCGAGCCCGAAGTGTGTTGAGCAAGCCCACTTGAATTTTGAATTTAAAGTGGGGCCCACTTCACTTACATTATTAGTCATTTTTGGTGATAGATATGAGTGATGAGTTTTGATGGTATCTTATAAAACACTCAACACATTTAATTTTTTTTTTTTGGAAATTCTTATCTCTCTTTCTCCTTAATCGATGGCCGAATTAGACCCGGCCGGCGGTTCGGTTCCGGTTCGGAACCGAACCGAACCGGCCGGTTTCCGGTTCCACAAGTGTGGAACCGGAACCGAACGGTTTGGTTCGGTTCCGTTTAGTTTTTTTTAATTAATTAAAATAAAAAAATGAGATGAATCAAAGCTTAAATAAAAAAAAATTTATTAATTAAAAAAATGAGATTAAATTTATAAATAAAAAAAATTATTACATTGAAGAGCTTGAGCTTAAATTTTTAAAAATTTAAGTTGCCTACGTATCCTCCAAGGGTGAGAGGAATCAAAGCTCACGTAGTTCCATTACAAGTTTAAGACATATCCCTTTTGTAATTTTATTTTTTTATACCAAAAATGCCCCTAAATATAACCATTTTATTACCGTTATTAGGGGTACATTAGTAATTTTTATTTTATATAATAAAAATATTTTTTTTTAATTATTATTATTTTTTTTGGCAGGGAGCCAAACGGCTCCCTGCATCCCACTAGCCGTTGGGGGAATTAGGCCCCCAACGGCTATTCCTGTTGGAACCGTCCGAACCGGTGGAACCGTACGGTTCCACTGGTTCGGACCGTTCGAGTTGGGGTGGAACCCCAACCGAACCGGTCTCATTCCGGTTCGATTCCGAAACCGGAACCGGTTGGAACTGGAACCTTCCGGTTCCAACTGGTTCGATTCTAATTCAGTTCCGATTCCGAACCGGAACCGTGGCCGGATCTAGGCCGAATCGCCTTAAAAAGGTTGCACTTGGCTTGTAAAATATATATGGCCTCTGACACTTGCTTTATAAGTTTGAAAAGAAACAAAAGCATTAATTGCTTCTTTTTCTTTAAAAACGCCAAATGGCCTCTGCATTCTTGGAGAAAATGCCAATAGAAAAGCATTTTGCTTTCTTATCTCAAATGGTCGAATGGCCTTTAATATGAAAAGGCCGAATGGCCTGCAAAGAAAACAAAGGCCGAATGGCCTCCAAAATCAAGCAAGGCCAAATGGCCTCTGATTTGATCAGTTGGCCGATTGCTTCTCTCTTTTTCTGATAAATTTATTTCTCTTTGGGAGATAAAATTTGTTCTATTTGTTCTTGCTAGTACATATGGGAGTCATATGAAGGTGATAGAGATACTCACCCATGAGCTTGGAAGTTTCAACATCCATGAAAATTTTTGAACTCAACCGATCAATGTAAGTCATCCGCAACTTATTTTTTGATTTATTCACACACGAATCAAGCTTAGAGATCTCGTGGCATGTCTAGGATTTACCCCTTGATACGCAGAATGGCCGCCACATGGCTTAGGGAGAGTTATAGGGACATAGACGGTCTTTATAGTTTGGCCGAATTGGCGTCATTAGAGGAAACTCGGTCTATGTATAAAGACGATGTACTTCGTCGCATTTATGAAGAGACAGAGGTTATTCATGTTTCTGACTCTTTCGATTCTGATTCTTCTGCAAAGGCTCAGCCGGTAGCTATGCCGCAACAATCACCTCCTTATCGGGCAACATCTATGGTCCTTTCGGCGCAACCAACTTCGGCCCCTGGACAGCCGTCGTCCTCGGCTCCTCCGCCCTCTCCTCCTTGGGCGATGTCTATTGTCCCTTTGGCGCATGAACTTCTGCTTTTGACCAGCCGTCATCTTCGGCTCATCAGTCTCCAACTCTTCGGCCGGCAGCTCATGTTTCTTCAACTCAACCATCTGCTGCTTCCGAACGGCTATCATCTCCAGCCCTTATTTCCTCTCCTCTTCGGGCATCATCTCACATTCTCTCAGTCCAATCTCCTAGGGAAGAACCGGTGTTGCCACTGGAAACCCCTATGCCTTCTGTTGCTGAGCCGTCTAGTTCTGTTCGTCAGCCCGAAACTGTAAGTGGGTTTTTCCTATGTTCTCTCTTCTTCGTCTATTCTGGTTTGATTTACTAACTTTGGCTTTTTGTAATCAGGCGTCAAATCAATTTTTGCAATCGGTCCATGATATTTTGAGCGATCTGGACCAGTTAGCTTCTGCTTCTTCCTTGTCTTCCTTATCTCCGGCCCAGGCTACATCAGACTTAGAGTCCCTTTGGGAGGTTCTCGGCCAATATGCATCGCTTACGACAAATGACATCGGCTAAGCTGCCCTGTAGACAACAGAACTTGACGACGCTGTTCTAGGCTCGCGGCCTAGTTGGGAAGTATGAAATAACATGGAGTCGCCACCCGGTGTGAACCGGGACAAAGATTTAAGGCCGCACTCACCCCTCGCAAGGGAAGACCTCAAACCGTTGGGTTCGGAATGGTCCCTTACTTATGTCACTTGTGATGATATAATTTGTGCAATAAACTAACCGAATATATTCATCATTCATGCTCAAGGGTACTTAGATCTAACATGCTTTCATCCAAATAATTCCACGCAATGTAACACAACAAGCATATTGAACCATTAAATCAACATGTATAAATCATTACCCAAACGCATCATAAACTAAGAACATGCATAATGAACAACCTAAACATGCTTTAACAAATGAATAACAAACTAAATTAAACCATGCTTTAAATAATAAACATATAACCTAAAGACTATAACATGCTCAAATACAAATTTGGATGAGACGAGATATGTGTATCTTAAGTGGTACGTGGCATTGTATCCCGAGTGCAGACCATACTACCGTCCATTCGGAATCGGCTATGGAATTTATGTCCGGTTTCCATCCGATATACCACAAAGGGAACACATATCCCGCTCATCCAACAATCACATCATGCCTCAAACGACTCTCATGCAATTATATATCAAGATAAATAAACAAAAATAAAGAAGATAAGTAAAAAGGGTGCCCTCAGGTCTAACCTCTTTTGTCGTCTAAGAAAGGGCGTTACACGTCCGTTGGAAGGGAGATTGATCCGATGCTTTTCCGATTTGTCTACTCAATGTCTTTCCTCGCTGCTTTGATGCTCGGGCTGCTGTTTCAAGTCCGTTTCACTGCTGTTTCGCTGCTACGTTTCAGGTCACTGTCTTGGTGATTTAGTGGACTATTTTGAGTGATTTTGGTGGCTTAGGGGGTTGCGTTTTTAATGGTTTTTTAGGGAAACTTTATGGAGATTTTTGAGGGTTTTCTAGGTGCTTTTAGGGCTATTTTTCTGGCTAAAGTCGTAGCCAAAATTGACCAGAACAGAAGGTGAAGATGCGGCAGTTCAAGGTGCAGTGGGGGCGTTTTTGGGGACTGTTTTGGGGCTGCGAATGGGGCTGTGTTTGGAGAGTGTTTAGTGCGACTTTAGGGCTTTATTTGAGGCTTATTTTGGTGTGTTTTAGGGCTGTGAATGGTGGCTAAAATTCGACAATGGAGGGCAGTGAAAGGGGCTTAGGCGTGAAGGGTGTTGGTGAAGGATGAAAGATGCGGCAATGGAGGGTGCTTAGGTTTAATGATTCGGCAATGGAGGCTTCAAGGAGGTTTTTGGACGTGCAAGGAGGCTTGAGAAAGTGTTTGGGACGTGCTTGGGGAAGTATGTGTGCTAGGTTTTGAATGGGGGTGAAGGCCTCTTTTTATAGGCAAAGAGAGAAGACTTTCCTAATTTGAATAGGAAAGAATCTCCTAATTGGTTCTTCATAAGGAATAGATCTCCTTATTTGGGGTGGTGATTGGATTTGATTTGGTAGGGATTTGATTTGATTTCTTTTATTTAGGTAAGGATTTTATTTGATTTCAACTTGTGATAAATGTGCATATCCCTAATCTAGGAAGCCATGGGCGTGAATAAGGCTATATGGACGTGGGCTTTGGTTTGACTTGGTTTGACTTGGGTATTTGGGTTTGGTTTGGGTATTTTGGGTTTGGTTTGGGTTTGGTAGGTGGTCTATGGGGGGTTTTGGGCCTAAGATAAGCTTTGAAACGGAAGTCCAACAAGCAACCGAAGCTAAACAACGAGGTTAATTCCAACAAAAATTCCATTTTCCAACTTTACCCTTCCAACGTCCGTTTCCCGCGACTTTCATGACTAAAGAGGTAGTTGCCTCCATATGAGACTCATCATTGGGCTAATGTGTAAAAATACAATGCCTACATGCCCTGCCAGAGAACATGCTTAAGTTGGAAAAAGCTTCCTCCGAGCTAGACCGACTGATGGGTCTTCATGTTTTGCCTATCTCAGCATAAAGCCGACTCTCGCTCCTAGACCTGCAAAGTAAAATCCCGGCCCTTATTCTTCGTTATCGGACCACACACAGTCAGAAGGCCGGGTTGCACGCATTAATAGCCAAAAAGGACAGGCTTCGAGGCACCATTGATAACCTTCGGCAAGCTATAAGAGAATCTACAGACGAAATGGTTATCGAGGAGTCTTTGTTGCTGGACCTAGAGCGATAACTACAAGATATCCAGCGCCAGATAGAGGAAAGCAGCATGAGGAGAGATGCCAAGAAGATGGGGTTTGCCTCTCTGGTAGCTGAGGTCACTTCTACTATGGCCGAGTTTAGGGATCCGACCCGAGTTGATTTTGAGAAAGGCTTGGCCGATCTAGTGAGGGCAGATGCTGAGATGCTGAGAGAGTGGCGGAACCTGGGGGAGAAGTTCTCGCTTCTGAAGGATTCGCCTGACGAGTTTCAGCGATCTTCGGCCAGCCAATAATTATGTAATAATGTATGACGTTTCATAGTCCAAACGTTGTACTTTTGAGGACGTTTTCATCATGTATTAATAAAATATATTCTTGTATTACTTAGTTTTGTCCTCATTGCAAAGACATTACGTTCTCGTGCTCCTATAATAAGGGCACATATTTTTCAAGTACTTATCGTTTTTCGCCCTAACATGCACTTTCCCATTCAAATTTTTTAAATGATAGGCCCCGTTTGGCAATACATTTTTTACCTCGAAAAGGCCTTCCCCATTAGGCGACCATTTGTCATATGTCGGATCTTTGGCACCAAGTGGCAATATAGTTTTCCACACTAACTCGCCTTTTCTGAACGATTTAGCCATGACTCTCTAATTATATCCCTTGGCCATTTTCTTCTTTTGCAATTCCAAACGATTTATGACAACGCATTTAATATCGTTCAATTCCAACAAATTTTGGATCATTGATTCGTTGTAGTCCTCCATTGTCAACTCCTTTTGCAACATCACCATAGTGGATTCAATATTAACTTCAACTGGTAATACGGTCTCTTGACCATATGCTAATTGGAATGGCGTGACCGAGGTACTCGTTCGCGGTGACGTCCTATATGCCCATAGAGCCTGACTCAAACATTCATCCCATCGCCTGGCATTGTTCATTACTATTTTTCGAATCAATCCTTTAAGGGTCTTATTGGAAGATTCTACCTGACCATTTGACTGGGGGTAATATGGAGTAGTGTTTACTAGCCGAATCCCGTATACGGCCAGAAAGCTTTTTACCTTCTCGCCATTTAACGAAGTACTATGATCCACCATTATTATTTGTGGTATACCAAATCGGTGAATGATGTGCTCTTCTATGAACTTGATAATTTACTCTGGAGAGATCTCTACTATCGGAATTGCTTCCACCCATTTGGTAAAGAAATATGTGGCAACGATAATGAAGGTGTGTTTCTTGCTAGATGCAGGATAGATTTTTCCTATCAAATCTATCGCTCATCCTATGAACGGCCATGGTTTAATGAGAGGGACCATTTCGGTTGCTGGTGCTCTCTGAATGGGCCCATGCTTCTGATAAGCGACACACCCCTTGGCATACGATATGCACGATTCTCCCATTTTTGGCCAATAATATCCACTCCGTATGATCAGCCACCTCATCTTTATTCCGGCCTGGTGAGCCCCACAAACACCTTCGTGTATTTCGGCCATAATAGTTTTGGATTTCGATGGCCCTACACATTTCAACAACAGACCGTCTTGGCATTTTTTATATAACACATCTCCCGACACCACGTAGTTCAAGGCTTTGAGTTTCAGCCTTCGATCTTTCCCATTTTCGGGCTGTCTTAAAAATTCTTTGATCTCTCTTCTCCAATCGTCCTCATCTTGGACCTCAACGGTCATGACATCTGTCACCTCCTTTCTTCTCATCGGGCTGGCTTGACCTCTTCGCTCCAATATATACCATCTATGCTTGTATGTTTATATCCTGAGGCTGCTTGGGCCAAGTTGTTGGCCACTTCGTTCTTCGTCCTTGGAACATGTTCTAGGTCCACATAGTCAAAATGATCTAGTAACTCTTTGGTTACATCTGATAGTGCCATGACTGATGGGCTTTGGCATTTAAAGGCTCTCGTTACCTGTTGGATTACTAATTGCGAGTCTCCTATAATGGACACGTGTGTTACTCCCATATTGAGGAGTATTTCCAACCCAAATATCAAGGCCTCGTATTCGGCCTGGTTGTTGGTGCAATATTCGTCCAACCTGACCACGAAACGGAATGATTCTCCCAGTGGACTGACTAAGACTATTCTTATTCCTGCTCCTTTCGTCGTGCTAGATCCATCAAAATACATCGACCATGGTTTCAAACTGCATTCATCTAGTTCCATTTTCATTTCTCTAGTGGTACTTAAACATGGGTGATCAGCTAAAAAATCTGACAAGCCTTGCTTTTTAACAGTCTTTTGAGGTTCATGCCGTATATCGAATTCTGATAAAGATAATGACCAGAAACCAACTCTTTGATGCAAAATAGGACGAGAAAACATGTACTTTATTATATTAACTTTAGTGATTAAGTACACTGTAGTCGGCCTAAGGTAGGCTTGTAGTTTAGTACATGTAAAATATAAAGCCAAACATAATTTTTCCATTGGAGAATAATTACATTGATATTTCAGCAATTGTCTACTGATGTAATAGATAGCTCTTTTGACGTCCATGTCATCGTCTTGCGCGATCATCCCAGCTATGGACTGCTTTTCGGCTGATATGTATAACTTCATCGACCGTCCTGGCACAGGGGGTACCATCACTGGCGGCTGTGACAAATATTTCTTCAGGCTCTCAAAAGCCTTCTGATGTTCTTCGGTCCAGACGAACTCGTCCTTATCCTTTAGCCTCAATAGAGACGAGAACACTTTAGTTTTTCCTGTACAGTTAGAGATAAATCTTCTGAAGAAATTAATTTGCCCCAAAAATCTTTGCAACTCTTTCTCATTTCGGGATGGTTTGGCTTCAGTGATTGCTCGAGATTTATTGGTATCAATCTCAATTCCCCGTTGGTGTACTAGAAAACCCAGGAAAGTTCCTGCACTCACCCCAAAAGCACACTTGGTATGGTTTAACTTCAATTTAAATTTCCTCATTCGCTCAAAAGCCATCGCCAAGTGGCTAAAATGCTCGTCCATGGTCACAAACTTAGCCACTATATCGTCTACATTGACTTCTACCAATTTACTGATCATGTTATGGAAAATTAGATTCATGGCCTACTGGTAAGTAGCCCCAGTATTTTTTAGACCGAACGGCATCACCACCCACTCATAACATCCTAAAGAACCTGGGAATCTAAAGGTCGTTTTATGTATATTGTTTTCGACGATATAGATCTAATTATACCCTGCGTACCCGTCCAAGAAAGAGTACACATGATACCCCGCTGTGAAGTCTACTAAAGAATCTACCGTCAGCATGGGGTATTGATCTTTTGGCGTGGCCAAGTTTAAATTCCTAAAGTCTATGCATATTCTTAGCTTTCCATTCTTTTTCATGACATGGACTATATTTGACAACCACTCTACATATCTGGTCGTCCTAATGAACTTCGCCTCCAAAAGGCGTTCGACTTCTTTCTTAATATCAGACATCAGATTGAGTGCAAACCTTCGGGGAGGCTGTTTATATGGCCTATGGTTTGACATAATTGGAAACCTATGTTCTACTAACGTTCTATCTAAACCAGACATTTCATTATAGTCCCAAGCAAAACAATCTTTATATTTTTGTAACAAATGAATCAATTTTTCGCGTACCTGGGCCTCTAGTTCCTTGCTGATGTAGGTGTTACGTCTCTCGTCTTCACTTCCCAGATTTTCCTCGTCCAATACATCATGTACCATTGTGATGCTCGCCTTATGTCGCCCGTTCAGAGCGTATTCTTCCTCATTCATTTGTTGTTCGCTCTTATGACTTTTTCCATCAATAATCTACCCTGCATGCCTCTCTTATTATGTCTTCTGTCGGGTGCGCTAACAATTTATCCCTCAATGCCAAAATCACGGCTTGAGCTTCGGCTTTGTTTTCTCGTTCCGTTACATAGGCCATTAAGTTGGCCTTGGTAGCTGCGAGTGCGACGTGTTCTTTACTCTGCTTGTTCTTCTTCATTTGAACTGATGTGCATCAACTCTCCAAAGACCATTGTGGTTGGTCTTCTTTGCGCGAACAAATCATTTAGCAGACCCGCGGGGTATGGCTCGTCATTTTGAGCCACAATTGTCGAATCTCCCATTGATTTAGAACTCTGGTCGGCCCGTAATTTCCTTCGTACATGAAGTATTCGGCCGAATTTGTCTCTGCAGCGAAAGGCTTGTTGTCGGCATGTACTATTTCCACTTCGTCTCTCTGGTTCCAGAAAACTAGGCATTGATGAAGAGATGAAGGAATGCATCGGCTATCGTGTATCCAATCTCGTCCTAAGAGCATGTTATATGTGGTTGGCCCGTCTATAACGAAGAACACTACTGTCTTCGTAGTACTCCCTACTTGCAAGTCTAGTGGGACGACCCATTTGGTCGTTGTCGCCCCTCCATTGAAACTTGTTAGCACCACGTCCGTAGGGATGAGGTCGTCTTCTGACTTTGCTAAACGCCTCAGTATCCTAACCGGGATCGCATTGATGGCTTCTCCATTGTCAATCAACACTTTGGTGATGGGTATCCTGTTGGCCTTTGCTTTCACATACAACGGCCGTAGGTGTTTCATCATTTGTGTTGGTGGTTTTGGGAATATCACCTTCCCTGATAGGCTTATCTCCATTGTTTGTTCATTCCCGGCATTGGCCCGAGGTAGTTCTTCCTCCACGTCCCATCCAGAGGGTGGTAATGTGATCGGCGGATCGTAAGAGACATTATTGACGACCAGTCTCCGTTTCTCTGCCCTGGTAATGGCCCGTTTTATTTTGGGCGTTCCATATAGGACAAGGTAATGGGATCGTCCCAAGTCATCTCCTAGTGTTCCGACTGTAGGGTTTCTAGACTCATACAATTCTCTGAGAAGCAGATTCTGTGATATTCCCATCCTTCGTGCTTCAGTCATGATTTCTATTTCTTCTTCTATGTCAGTCATTTCCTCGTCCGAAGCCTCTCTATCTGTTATCGAGAGTGCTGTAAATTCTGTCTCATCACCATCATAAACATCTTCGTTATTTTCAGACCCTCCACTGTTGTCCCACTTGATTTTTTCAGACAATAAGTAATGATTAGCCACAATTTGTGGCATACTGTCGAACTGAATGACAATATGGGGTTCTTCGTCGTCTGTCTCGTCGCGTTTTCGTCTATCAAACTTGGTACGCTCCTCGCAGTTCGTTGTTGTCCCTTATCTGTCGTCACTCTCTTTACTACTTACATCCGATTTCTTCCATGTATAAGCACTACGGCCTGTGGGGACCTTCATTTCACCTTGTTGGCGCATCATACGGCCATAATTCCTCGGGTGTCGCTTCAGTTGCGTCCTTGTCATTTCGTCCATATGAGGGTAGTTCCTTCCTAGACGTTGTCCCGAATGTGGCCTACGGTACGAATGCCATACATTGGGCAGATGAATTTTTGACCTAAACGTCCTTACATTTTGGACGAAATTTGAATTCTCACCGTAGAACCTTGGTGCGATGGTCCTCGGTTGCCATGCTACTTGCTCATTCTTTGCAGGCATTTCACAGGTATCTTCCAACTCCCTCATTCATTATATATTGTTCTTGCACCGTACACATAGATTTTGTCGATCCTTCCGTTCTTGGGCTGTTTTAATCCTTTCCAAAGCGCTTGGACGATGACAGTCCTGTTCTTCATCTAGGACCAACTTGAACTTTGGCAAGTTCATTTTGGTAAGGTCCGAGTTGATCATGTTTAATTCCACTGGCTTTGGAAAAGGGTTATTGTCCACCGCCATTTTTTTTCGAACGTTATTTGTCCAGATTCTATGGAATCCTGCAAAATATTCCGAAAAATAAGACAATTATTAGTTGAATGGGACCACGCTTTATGCCACTTACAATATTTTTTACCACCGATTTGCTCGGCTCTTGGCAATGTGTGGTGATCGCTCAAACTAATTTCCTTGTCTTTATACAACTGATCGAATATGGCATCGACTTTTGTGATATCAAAAGAGAAGTTTCTACTCTTTTTATCGTTCTTTTCCTTGACTTGGGGTTCAGCCTACGCCTTACAAACGTACGGCTTCCCTTTAACCAATTCGGCCAAACATAAGTCAGCCGATTCGATGTCCATTTCACCTATTTCATAATCAATGCTCCTGTAATAAGTTCTTTTACTGGAATTTTTCATTTGCTCCTCCTCTCTTAATAATCGTTCATAACGCACTTCACTAGTGGTGAGTTGAGGGAGATCTCAAAATTCGCGATCCTGAAAATTCTTTTTCAGATCGAAATTGAGACAGCTTTGGGAAATTCTCACAAATTCATTTTCTGGCAAAGGCACGTAACATCGGCCTCGAGCCACTTTAAACCTTTGTAAGAACGTCTCGGCCCATTCTCCTGGTAACTGTCTCAAGTTTGCCAAATCGGCCAAGGCTACTTCAGATTCGGCCTTGTAGAATTGCACATGGAACAGCTGTTCCATTTGTTGCCAATTTTCTATCGAGTTGGGTGGCAGGCTGACATACCAGGAGAAAGCTACTCCTGACAGTGAGCCATGGAATAACCTCAACTTATGGAAATCAGTTGTTTCTCCACACTGAAAGGTAAATCGTCCTATGTGTTCCATGATAAAAAATTCTCCAGACCCTGTAAACAGAAAAAAATCTGGTACTTTGTAATTCCTAGGCCACAGATATGCCACATCGATCCAATCTGGATATGGCTTCCGATATCTTGGGCGAATTGGCCTTATCCCTAGACCGAATTAATTCTGAAGAATCTTAATCATATGTTCTCTCAACATATCATTACCATTGAATGACATTGCTATAGGGGTGGTTGTGGTCTTCTCACAAGTGGGACATAGTCGTGATTCTGCCCCTGAGAAGCCTGGAGACCTTGGGGCAACACCACTTCATGTTGTGTCATATTTGGCCCTTGATGTAGGTTTGGCCCTAGATATGGGCCATTTCCCCAGGACTTATTCCCCATGGAAGTCGTAGGGGCAGTGACCCCTTGCGGAGGAATATTGCTCAGACCAGCCTCATGACTGCTTGGCGCATGAGGAGGTGTAATCTACGGTAAGACTGTCTTCCCGTTTATACATTTGGCCATCAACTCATTTAGTGAGCTTAAATGTTTGGCCATATTTTCATAATGCGAGTTATTAGTCGAGGTGAACTTATCTATGATGTGAGCATCTTGAAGTCTAACATGCTCGACAATATCCTGTGTGAATTCACCGATCAAGGCACGAACCGCGTTGGGGCTGAGCTCTCGCATAGGTTCATATCGACTAGCATCTGTCAGACCCTCGAAATGGCCTACTACGACTGGAACGTGAGACTGATTGGTTTGCTCCAGTCCCCCTTCCTCCGTACTTGAGCCAGTTTGAGTGTTTCTTTACGGAGGCATTTTCACTTTTTACACCAATTCTCCCACTGTGGTCGCCAAAAACTGTTTGCGTAATTTTCTGCCTGAAGAAAATGTGTAAGGTTCAAACCTCCTGAGACAAAGTCCCAGCAAGGGGTGTTTGATTAAGTGAATAAACCTCCAAGGGGCACAAGCACACAAATTACAGTCCTAAAGATTATGAAACTATGAATTAAAAAATAAAATGCTCTTTTGAGTCTTCATTTTTTCGGGGGGATTTCTTCTTCGCATGAATGAGCCTTTTATAGTGGGCTTCTCTAACTGCTTGGGCGGTTTCAGTCCGTAACTTCTCTATAACTGCTGGATCGTGTCTCCAACCGTTGAGTTGTGCGCCATAACTGTCAGATCATGGAGGGAACTGTCTAACTGTTGTAATCATGGGATCAACTACAGTATACATTAGTTGCCCTGACTCCTTTTTCGTCATAATCGTTGTATCGTCTGGTGATTGATCGTCCTTCCCTTCGTCGTCCTGCTTGCCCTTATCCTTTACTTCTTCGCTCTAAGGCGATTTCGTTCTAGGGTGATTTTCTTCTGTCAACAATATTACAGTTCTAATTATTAAATCTTTCTAATAAAAAAATATCTACAATAGACTTATACTTTTTCACTTCAATTAGGGAATTTGATGATGAACAATGACAAGTACATAAAAAAAATAGCACAAATACACTAAAAATCAAAAAAAAAAAAATTCAATTAAAAGATAAATAATTTGACTAATTATTTTTGTACTAATTTTTATACAATCATTTTTGTTGGATGATATACAGAATTTAGCTTTACAATATTCTAATTAATTTTATAGTTATGTCTTGGCGCCTTGATTGTGCTTTATTAAAGGAATCAAAATGCTACATTTATAACTGACAGCAATCTTTGATAAACAAGTGTTCTCAAAGTATTTGTGACTTGTGAGTCCCACATCGATCCCAACTAATTAAAACCATGTCGTTTGGTCACAAATTAACTAAGCTTTAGTGTTGTTTTTATATGCTAATCAAGTTTAACAGCAGCAAATCTCCAAGCTTCTTGCCTCCAACAACATATATAGGTCTCCTAAATTTAAATCTCACTATATTCCGAGATCTAACTTCCTCCGTTTTTTATTCATGATTGGAAGTTACTATAACATATACTGGATCGATGACCTTTAATAAAAATAAATATTTTTATGTACTTCTCTTATTTATATTTTTAAATTTCAATATAATATTAAATTAAATAATAGGAAACTGTAAATGAAAGTTTATTTGTCACATTCATTCATAAATTGTCGGAATAAAAAAAAAAGATTGTATGCATTGATATGAAAATATTTGATACATGAATCCACTATCTTATTTATATAAATCTTATATAGAGATCAACATTGATATTCTTGTGTTCCGTTATGGAATCAAAGAAAAAGAAAGATTTTGGGAGCCATCCTCTTCCTAAAGGATTTCTTCATAACAAGCAAGAACAATTGCTCTAGGAATATCCAAATAAGGTTTAGTTGATTGTAGGGAAAATGAGTGAAAACTCCTTAATGTTTGGTTAAGCAAAACATTAATATATTTTAAAACTAAGCGACACTCTCCTCATGTTTAAAAATTCCAATTTTTAGAAAAATAAAATAAAATTCTCGAATCTCGATTGGGTTTCAGGATCTCTAACTATTGGTTTGGGATTCAAGATAACAAAAAATCAGTTGGGATTCGAATTGATTTTTTCGTCCCGAATCACAATCGGGATGGGATATGACGAGACCGATTTAGTTCATATCTCATGCCTTATAATAAAAATTAAAATATTTATAATAAAACTCATATATGATGAGAGTTTTGTTAAATTTTAAAACATCAGGAAATTTCGTTTAATTTCACCAAATATCATGAGAATTTTTTTTTTTCCTGCTGATTGTAAAACTAAAAAGTTAACCTATACACCCTTTACTGCTCAAACCGCAACAAAGAAGTGCTAGCATATCAAGATTTTCCATGAAATATTTCAATAATTCAATTTTGGATTCTATATATTCCTCTCAATAAAATGAACAATATGAGGCCGGCAGACGCTTGGTGAGTGTAGTGTAGTGTAGCTATTAGCTAATTAGGCGTGTGGTGTTATGTAATGGATTTCACTGAGCCACTAAAATTAGAAATGCAAATTTAATCCATTATTAAAATGCAAACTAAAATTCCAAGCACATTTGACAAATTAACATTTTTAGCTTGATTTCACATTATCTAGGAAATGTCCTAGAAACTTCCTGGCTTTAAATTATTCACAATTAAAAGGCTTAAAAAATATAGTTTGTAGTAGTTAAACATATAGCAATAAGTTCCACAAAGCAATCAATTTACAAATGAATGTACGAACACTATTGCCATATGACTAAAGTTTTGATTTTTACGGTCCCATTTCAAGAATCAACAAGCATAGTCACATGAGTGGAGATTACTTTTAATATGGTCATCAAATCTTATCCCCAATGGGTGTGACTTGGTGGTGTAGGGTCTAGGATCTCACCTTGAGGTTCTGGGTTCGAATCCAGGGGGTGCACTTCTTGTAAGAGCCTGGGACAGCCGGTGGTTTTACCTGCGCCGCGGCCCAGCATGGGTGGTTTGGTGGCGGGGTTTCCATCGTTTCAAAAAAAAAAAAAAAAAAAAAAGTCATCAAATCTTACTAAATTGAATTTTATACTCCTAATCAATTATTAGATCTAATCAGATTCTTGTGTTTTTGTTTTTTCTTAAAAGTGAAAATTAGGCCTTGTTCGATGATTAGTTTAATGTATGTACCGTTAATTAAATACCACTTAGAACAATCTTTAGTGATTGAAAAATGTTGAGAATAAGATCATCATATCAGAATATGCAATATATTGAAATTGAAAGAATGGGACAAGACAATATATTAAAAATGTATTTGCCTATACCATTTTTCTAACTAAACCATATTTAATTGGAATAAAACATGAGTTAATTAAAAATGGTTTGGATTTAGTGTTCAACTAAGTTTTGTACTGAATTTTTTACAAAATGTGATTGATGGTTATTAAATAATAATTTATATATAATTGAATTGTAACTCTTAAATGCTATTTAATTGTGATAAAAAATTATAAAAAGTTTAACACCAAATACAAATCCAATTAAAAAGGGGTTGCTTTGGAGTTTATCATAGCTTTGCTTCTTCATTTTCATTGGTTGCTTCTTAACGCGTTTAGGAAAATTAATTACAATATCTCTAAATTTAATTTTCTTTTCTTTTTTGTAAGTAGTGGGAGAGGGAGCCTTGAAACCATCAAACCAAGAAAGCTAAAGGCAGAAATGGGTAAGCTATGTGAAGCAAAGAGCATTGAGCCCAACTTCAAAGCAAAGAAAGCAAGTGTTTTTCCTGCTAAGAGAAGGTCAGTGAAGAGCATGATATTTGATCAATTTGTTCAATCTATTGCTTCTTTTCTTTCAAGTTTAGAAGTTAATTTGGAGTTTCCTACTTTTTCCGGAGGAGACAAGTTCACTCGGTCACTTGTAACAGAGGAACAAGGCAGATTGAAAAGTTACCAGAAATTGAAAATACAAAATGTTCAACTAATTTTTAATTAGTAGTATTTATTTTCATATGGATGCATGTTTGATGAATATGGTAATAAAAAGTGGTCCTTCTGTAGATGCTATCCTTGGGAATTTAGATCAAGTGTTTTTTTTTTTTTTTTTAAACCTTTTATCAAATGTATAATTGTGTATTAATATCAACTAACAATTAAATTCAATTATATATAAATTCTGAACATCGAATTTAAGTTTTATTTCGAGTGTTGGTCAAATTTACTGCCCTTGTAAAGTTGACGAAGGGGTAAAAACTGATAAAATTGTCACACACAAAATTGAAAATCAACACGCTGACTTTTTAACTTGAACTTTCTTCTATTCGCAGTCAATTGTAAAAATAGATTATTTTACCTCACATTTTATTGTAAAACACACTTTTGAATTTAAGTTCTCTGAGAATTTTTGATAACGGAGGTATATCCCTCAGACTTTTTGTACATATATTTTGAAACAATAATGAATTTTTATCATAATATTTGATAATACATAACTTCGATGAAAGGTCTGTTCTTGGGAATTTTCATACACAATTTTTAAATAATGAATATTACAAAAATATGGAGGCCAACTTGTTCAATTCTCGCTCACCTGATTCAGGAGACAAATTTGTGTTGCCATCAAGATATACTTATTTTTAAGAAATTACTAAAAATTTAACAAACTTATAAATTGATCGCAATTTTATTATCGAACGCAATCACACATATCGCTCAAGTAATAGAATGACTAAAAATATGATATCGTACCTACTATGATTTATTATTTTTCCTATTAACATGAAAACTAAATCTACTTAACTAGAACTAAACAAATAGTTGAGAAAAAGATTTGACTAATTTAATTAACTGAAAAGTAAGTAAACGACAAATAATAATTTTTGGGAAAACCTTATATGATAGAATTACGTAAGGTTGTAATTTCACCTAAGCACGTAAACAATGAGTTCATGCACTTTTCATTCAATTGGGTTGTAGTTATGAATTATTAACTTAAAACGCTAAATTATCTACCACCCTCTTTTGATGATCGGGTAGAAATATTCCGATTAAATGAATTAACTATGTGTCTTTGTTAACTAACTTAAACCAAATTCATTAAGATCAAGTTCTGATATTGGCTACGCAAGTCCTACAGGTATATGTCTATCATGCATGAAAATCTATTTAAAAGAATTAGGTCACGTGCTATTATTCCCACGATTAATCCAAAATTCCTTGTAGAGTTCCTAAAGATTTACCATTGCTATTCTATTGGTGACCAAGCAATAGAACATGTATTTAAACATAGAGAATAATAAACAACCATGTCGTTGCAGACGTCAGCTTCAATCTCAAGCAACCGGTTGAAGCACTTGTTCTTGCCTTGCTGTAGGTGTTCTTCTATATTTGTGAGGCTCCAAAAGTATGTTATGAGTCTCCCCCTATATCTTGGGACGAATTTATGTTTATATATGAGGTACTGAGAGCTTTCCTTCTTAAGAAACTGAAATTCTTCATGCACCAAGAAACACGTCAGTGTCACGATTTCCAAGTCTCGGAGTCGTGAGGTTGGCTTGCATTAATCGGGCGTCGTGATGCTCTTAGACCGGCATCGCGACACGCAACAAGTTTTAGATTTTACCTCAAAATTACACTATAAAACGTCTGATGCACAAGTATGAGTTAAGACGCCCATGTTGAACTCTGGAATATGGCCTGATTTTGCTCCGAAATTACCGATTCATCGCTCATTAAGCCGCTTAAGTCATAAGATGATTTTGACTTACAAAACATATTCAAAGCGCATCAAAACATCCATACAAAATTATAAGAAAATGTAGAATTACTGACATAAATTACTGACCGAAAATTTTCAATCGATAAATTTTGGAATTTACTGACAGAATACTGATCGAAAAAGATAAAAAATAATTTATGAACGAATTATTACCAACCGAATATTCCGTTAATATTCAGTCAGTAAATACGACACTAAAGATTAATCTATTCAGTCAATATTTGGTAGTAAATACGACGCTAAAGATTAATTTGGTGCCATAAAAAAGATCAATTATTAGGTCGATAATTGCTAATAAATAGAAACAGAATATAATTCGATCGTTAAAATAATAATAATTATAAAAATAAAAAATAAAAAAATCGACATTTTATCAACCGAATTAAGTTTCGGTTAGTAAAAATAAAAAATTATATATATATTGTAGGCGCTGGTTTTCGCCCGAGGTCTACAATTGAGATTTCATGAAGGGGGCACCGGCGATCCTGCAAAACAAAAGAAGTAGGGTGAACGGAGAGGGTCTACCCATCGGTGTGGTGGATGCCGTAGGCACTCCGACGCCCAAATCAATGAAGGGACTAAGGAAAGTTATAATGGAGAGGGCAAGGTTAGATGCTACCTTCAACTCTGTAGGGTGTCGTGAGGGCGGTAAGAATGAGGTGTGGAGAGCTTGAGTGAGTCTTTGGCTCCAAATCTCTGAGTCGTAGAGCTAGAAGTTCCCCCTTGGTGAGGCCGAGGTCCCCATTTCTATACCCACCTGGGGGTATGTCCTTAATCACACTTGATCACTCGTAACGGTCGATTTTATGAAGGGTATTTACTGCTTTTAGCTGTTGTAGGTTGGAACGGCTGGTTTGAGTTTATGAGCCTGGACGTTACGTAGACTGGCGTATGGAAGGTCCTTCAGTTATGAGTTGGGCGATGGTGTTGGTGTTCACTGAATATGGGCTTGATAAACATCTTTGGGCCCATTCAGACTTTATGAGACCTGGCCCTTTGAGGTGGCAATCCGGGTCTGGATCTTTATGTCGGGGAGTCTTGGGTGCACTCATCATTGGGCCCGAAGCAAAAGGTAGAAATTACCCTTGGACCAAATTTGGCCCGTACAGTTTGTCCCATACTCTCTAAGTCAATGAGTCCTTGGCTTGGAGAGTACTTGACGCGTATGTCGCTTGGAACGAGGCCGTAGTATGTAGGTGTACTCGAGCGTTGAAGTCGCCCATTGATTGAACCAAACGAATGTCAAGTTATGAGTTTGACTCTACAAGTGTCATTGGGGAAGTACCCAATCATCCGAGCCAGATGATGGTCGGGATAATGAACTTGACTCTACCAGAGCCATTGGGAAAGTACCTAATGAATTGGACCAGATGAAGGTCAGATTATAAGTCACACGATATGTGTGTTCTATGTCTACAACTTGACTCGACATGAGTCCATGGGGGATGTCCCCGGTCGACTGGACTTGATGAGACCATGAAGTTTGTAAGTCATACGACATGTGTAATCCATGTCTACAACTTGACTCGATATGAGTCCGTGGGGGATGTCCCCGGTCGACTGGACTATATGAGACCAGGAAGTTTGTAAGTCATACGACATGTGTAATCCATGTCTACAACTTGACTCGACATGAGTCCGTGGGGGATGTCCCCGGTCGACTGGACTAGATGAGACCAGGAAGTTTGTAAGTCATACGACATGTGTAATCCATATCTACAACTTGACTCGACATGAGTCTGTGGGGGATGTCCCCGGTCGACTGGACTAGATGAGACCAGGAAGTTTGTAAGTCATACGACATGTGTAATCCATGTTTACAACTTGACTCGACATGAATCCGTGGGGGATGTCCCCGGTCGACTGGACTAGATGAGACCAGGAACTTATAAGTCATACGACATGTGTAATTCATGTCTACAACTTGACTCGACATGAGTCTGTGGGGGATGTCCCCAGTCGACTGAACCAGATGACAGTCAGGACTATCTCCATACTACTGGTCAAAGACCATGGGAGTCTTCAAATTTGTCTAGACCAGATGAAGGTCATGTATTGAACTCGACTTTACATGAGCCATCGGGGATGTCCCCAGTCGACTGAACCAGATGACGGTCAGGACAATCTCAATACTACTGGTCAATGACCAGGGGAGTCTAAGAAAGTTTTCATTCTACTACTCACGAAGAAGGTCCAAGAAAGTCTACATACACACTCCTGAAGAAAGTACATGAGAATATAAACATTTCATTATATCTGATGAAGGTACATGGAAGAGTCTACACACTCTAGACATGATGAAGATTCATAAGAGTCTTCACTCCTCATCCTACATGATCTAAACATGGGTCAATGAAGGTCCTTACTCTACTAGACTTGATGAAGGTCTATGAGACTATGGTTGAATGGATTTGTCGTATGAACTTGATGAATTTCTAACAAATTCACTTCTTACTACACTAGACCTAAAGAAGGCCTAAGATACTACAATGGGATGAGCTTGGTGAAGGTCATTACTTCTTTACTCTTCTACGATGTTATTGTCAAATGAACTTGACTAATGGACTAGGTGAAATTCCAAGGTCATCATATTCTTGACTCTATTAGACCAAAAAGGGTTTCACTTCTCACACTTCAATACCTTTTATATCGTCCGAAGAAGAGATGGTAGTTTTCTTTATGTACTGTGGGTTGATGGCCATCTACCTTGTTGAATGAACAAGATATTTTATAATCTCATTTATGTCGAGTGGGGCAATTGATCAATGAAAAAACCTTTATATGTGTTGTGTTTAATGGCACCACTCCTTGATGCCAACCTACATTCTGTCGAACGAGTCCTCTGATAAATGATATGTATTTATATGTGTAGTGTCCAATGGTGCCTCAGCCAGACAATCTTTGCATTATGTCGAGTGGGATATTAGCCAATGCTACACTTATGTGCATGTAGCGTCAAATGGTGCCTCTGCCAATGTCGAACATTAGATGCTTCTTTTCCTTGATTGGAAATCAAATGACTTTTGGAGCTTTGTGCTATGTGTGATATGCATGTGGAATGGAGTGTGGAGTGGAATGGGGGCTCGTAACTCTTCGTGCATGCTCCACATTTTTTTTGGCAAGTGGACCCTTCTAGTTTGGCAGTGGGCCTAGTTAGTGGGAGTCTACTCTTCGAGCATGCTCCTTAGCAAACTTGCATGCTTTTTGACAGGAAGGGCATCCATGTCATCCATCTTCAAACCGGGAACATAATCGCATCATTTGTAATAAGCATGACTCTTTGCAGCTCTCCACTCTGCCGTCCCTATTCCATAGAGGTTACTCTCACAAACCAAAATCGCCGGAAAATCCCAAAGCGCTGCCATATATTCCATGAGATCAGTCGTCTTTTCTTCCCATCAGCTCAGCGAAGACCTCTAAGAGGGTGCCGCCTCGACCAAGGGACATGTAGTGATCACGATAAGCGGTTATGATGCAGACCTTTTTTGTAACAACGGCTTCCATACTAATGGCGACAACTTCTTGTCCGACGTACATGTGGCAGAATCCACATACGATTTTTAATTTATAGAGAGAATCAGCGGCGATCTCCATACGTCTCATAGTCGCCATCTCGCGGAAGATCGAGAGGAGTTCTATGTATCGACGGAGTGTGAAGGCGTATCGCATTGGTGAGACGTGAAGGGCACTGATGTTTCGATTCGTAGGGGAGTGGTGTCGAGGGAGATCAAATGACGGAGGAGAAATGAAGAGGTCATGGGGGCCTTCAAGAGATTTGTTGAGAGAGACGATGAAGCCATAGGTCCTTCTAGCCCAGTCTGCAAGACCCGACAGTATTCTCAAAGTTGGAACGCACCATGCTCCTATGATAAGTCCTGGTGTCGTTTATACAAGAATCCAGCTTTTGAAAGTGTTTGGAACCTTGGCCACTTGTGGGATATTTGAGAAAACTAATATAGAGGCCAAAACAAGGCCGGATAGGACTTTGGGTTTGACAATTTCATTTTTTGAGAGCACGTAGCAGTTGACTGAGAAAATATAATTGGAGAATTGATAAGGAGAGGCCTTGTTCATTGCCTGTATCGGTTAGCAAAGAGATTTTGTCGACTGTGATGTAATCTGAGACATGGATGCAGCTCCATTATTAAATGATAGTGGCCCCACCTTATCAGTTTTATGTGAAGGTTTAGGTGTAGAGTCGAGATTTACATTCTCTCTTCCATGCCCAAAAACCTCTGTAAATTCTACCATAAGAACACATAGTTCACCATTGATTTTTCTTTTCATTAGATGCATGTAGTAGCCAATTTCGGATGATGCTACTCCACGATAGAGGGTTTTTGCTCTTAGATGGCTTTATGAGCTGGCTGCTTTGCTATTGGGTTATCATGCAGACTTTGGGATGTGTATCTGTTAATACCTCAGTTAGCTTTGGCACAATCTGACTCGACACTGAGAAGGCTGTAGAGGAGCACAATAAGCCATAGCACCAAGTAGTTGCACGATGCTTTGCTTACCCCAGGCTTTATCTTCTAGACTTTAATAGCGATGGAAGGACAAGCTTCACCCCATGTGCGCCAAGTTGGGTCATCATAGCACGAGCAGCACACTCAGCAGCTTCACGAACAAGCTTTTCACAAAGGGCACTCAAAAGCCAGTAAAGCTCCTTCACGACATTTTGTAGAATTCCTATCTGCAAAACCTTCTCTTATTGTAGCCGTAATTCCATACTTCTTCAAGCTAGAAATTCCAAATCCCTTAACCACTTCAGACAGTCCAAAAGCTGCTCCATGAAACTCTCTATAATTGCCACTCTTCATCAGCTGATCCAGCAGCCTTGAAACAAGAGTTGGTGCATCATCTTGTATTACTGTGAGACGACATGGGCGTTTATGGTAGGCTGCCTTCGAGTGGTTGTGCTCGTCCTATATCCATACGCTGGAGGGCATCTGTTTTCCATACATTTTGGATATTGTTTTTGATGATTGATATGGGCTGAGTTCGTCTTGTCGTATGAAGGAGATTTTCATGTCGAATGAAAAAGATGAGAGCTCATTTATATCGTTTGAAGAATGAAAGGATAGCTTCCTATGTCGTCCGGAAGAGTCAGCAATCTTTCCATGCAGACAGAAGTGGACGACATTCCAATGAGGTCGTTTGAAGGAAATGAAAAACATGTCGTATGATTGTTCTTCCAATTCATGGGATAAAATCTTTCTTCTGCGTGGTTCGAGCGAGATGATATTCCTTCCATGTTATATGGATCAGTAGTCTGAAGAAGATGACCTTATATCTATGTTGTCTGGAAGAGATGGTAAATCATACATATCATCTGGAGTAATAACAATGTTCTTCGTCCTTTGGAGAAAATATCAATCTTTGTATGTTGTGAGGAGTTAACGACCACCTTGTCGTAATGTTGAAAATGACTATCCTCTTATGTCTTTTGAGGTAGATAACAATCATTGCATGTAGTATGAAGTTGTTGGCAATCCATTTTGTCATATAAGTAATTTGGCTAAGTCTTAGCAGATGGTACCTTAGTCAAGCTAAGTTTTTTTATATCTCATGTCGGGTGGAATCTTTGCTCAATACTTAAACCATCATAGTGTCGATTGTGATCTTTAGCATGTGACAAGCTATACATAGTATTGCCAGCTGGGAGACAGTTAATAATATACTAATATTGAGCGGGAGATCCCTAACAAGTCCCATGCCACTCATTGTAAACGTCGACTGAGACTCCCATAATAATTACTAAGTTGTATAGTTCCATTGAAGAGATGTGTCTTGCTCCTGATGTAGATCAATGAGATTATGGTCGAATGGAGTTTAGAATTGATGACACTCCTTTCACGTAACCTTTCGTGACACCCGAAGAAGATGGCAATCCTCTCATATTGTTTGAAAAAGATGACACAACTTTTATATCTATGAAGGAGATTGAGATTCATTTATGTCGTCTGATGAATATGAAAATCTTCAAAAGTAGTGAGATGTTGATAATGATCCTTCTACGTAGTCTGATGCTATCTCGGCTCGGCTTTTCAATATTGGTAGTCTGACTTCAGGTAGATTGGAGAGAATTGCTCTCTTGAACTCTTACATTTCTTTTCACTTAGAGGAGGCGACTAATTGTGATCGGTATACTGGAGGGATATAGCCTATTCTTTAGTGATTTTTTTGGATGGTCGTCTCATGGTGTATTTTCGCTTGCCCCGTTGTTGAACGCTTCTAAGAGATCAGATCGGGTTATTAGGATTGTTGGGGTGACTCGTAGCCTCAGGCCTTTGAGAGGTCGAAGAAATGTGCTCCAATGTTAGTAATTATTCTTAGAGGATGGCTAGTTAAGTGATCATGAGATCTGGAGTTTGCTCGTTGTATGATGCCATTGGCGTAGGGGTGTTTGAAAGGATTATAGATGGGAGGATCTTTGAACGCAATGAATCGCCAAGGGCCCCACGGTGGGCGCCAAAATGTAGGCACTGGTTTTCGCCCGAGGCCTACAATTGAGATTTCATGAAGAGGCACTGGCGATCCTGCAAAACAAAGGAAGTGGGGTGAACGAAGAGGGTCTAACCACCGGTGTGGTGGATGCCGTAGGCACTCCGACGCTCAAGTCAATGAAGGGACTAAGAAAAGTTATAATGGAGAGGGCAAGGTTAGGTTAGATGCTACCTTCAACTTTGTAGGGTGTCGTGAGGGCGGTAAGAATGGGGTGTGGAGAGCTTGAGTGAGTCTTTGGCTCCAAATATCTGAGTCGGAGAGCTAGAAGTTCCCTCTGGTGAGGCCGAGGTCCCCATTTCTATACCCACCTGGGGGTATGTCCTTATCACACTTGATCACTAGTAACGGTCGACTTTATGAGGGGTATTTACTGCTTTTAGCTTTAGCTGTTGTAGGTTGGACGGCTGGTTTGAGTTTATGAGTCTGGACGTTACGTAGACTGGCGTATGGAAGGTCCTTCAGTTATGGGTTGGGCGATGTGTTTGGTGTTCACTGAATATGGGCTTTATAAACATCTTTGGGCCCATTCAGACTTTATGAGACCTGGCCCTTTGAGGTGGCAATTCGGGTCTGGATCTTTATGTTGGGGAGTCTTGGGTGCACTCATCATTGGGCCCGAAACAAAAGGTCGAAATTACCCTTGGACGAAATTTGGCCCGTACATATATATATATATATAATCAATTTGTAGAATTAAATGTGAATTGTATGGGTTTAGTCTGTGCATGCCATTGGGTGGTATTAAGGCCCAACTGTAGGGCCCACTCATGGCTGGTCAGTGGGGTCCATGATGAGCCCCATAATTTTTTTTTATATTCAGTGAGTTTACCGATTGAATTATATTCGGTCGATAAAATTTATTATTTATTTATTTTTTTAAGAAATTACCGACTAAATTATGTTTCTATAGGTAATTCGGTCAGTAATTTTACTGATCGACTCTATTTCGATTGGTAATTTATCACCGACGAGTCAAATACCGATCGAAGAAATTTGGTCGGTTTCAATCGATAATTTTTAGTTTTTTTTTTCAGTGCAACGCGTGATAACATACAAAATACAAGATAAATATGCGGTAAATATAAATATATTGACCGTTCATCACAAACTATCATATAGGCATAAAGATTAAGAATAAAATAAGCTTTAATCTTTCTCTTTATATCATATACCGTTTGCAAATTTTGTATTTTCCTTGACCAACTTATTCTGCCTCATCAATTTTCCACTATTATCGCTCATGTCCTACTTCACTTTATTATTGTGATATATTCGTAAGATAGATTTTGATGATGCAATATTATAAGACTTTGATGTGCATTAGCGGACATTACAAAAAGACATCAAAGCACATTTGTGATGAAAAACAATAGATTTAAAGACTAACGCCTATTAAGAATATCTTGTATGGTCTTAACTTATGGCTTTCTTTGTAAGTGAGTTGATAATTTAAGTCTCTAAGCTCATAAGACATGCACATTCACTTTTATGCATTAGGTTCATGTGCAAAATATTTTTAAATCTTCAAATCCTATATTTTGGCACTGAGATTGGCATATTGGTCCCCCACACTGATATATCGGTGACCCTGCTATATTCTAAGTTGTTTTGCATTGCCTCTGAAATCGGGCTACTCGATACCGGTCCCTAATAACTGTCAGTGTGGAGTTTGCACAGTTACATGAACCGGTCTATAACATACAAGTATTCATATCGATCAACTTTCATATTTTACATACACTCGAAAATCAACATTATTCATACTGTTATCCATACCAGTTAGTAAACATATATTGTTTGCGCTTACTGGTGTCAAACGATAATATTTTGTAGCCGTTGTAATGACATACCGGCCTCTAGAGACGGCTTATTGACTTCAACGCAAACATTAGAGATTGCTTTCATTTTCACTATAAATTGAGTCCCTATTTTGATTTTGCATGGTTTTTAAAACCTTAATAAAATTTCTTCTAAGGCATAAACAAAGAATATCTAATAATCAAGCTCTCATACACTCTCATAATCAAGCTCACACACTACACTTTCATATCATTTGTAGTGACATTAGTTTACTTGGGTTATGCAACTCACATCTTAAATCTTCATTTTCTTTGTGAGTGACCAAGTTGTACTTTAAACTTTATTATTCAAAGACTTGAGGTTGTGAAATCCCTTTGTGAGTGAGCATACTCAAAAGGGTGGTTATTGTAAAAGGTTGTGAGTAAGCCTGTAGACAAAACGTATTGTAAGGTTTTAAGAGTGAGCCATTTGAAAACTCATGTGTAGAGGTTTTGAGTGTAACTAGGAGACAAAACTTTTGATTGCGAGTGAACCACGGAAAACTCAGTGTAAGTTGTGGATTCAACTTGGTGAAAATCTTCAAATGTGGCTTGAGGGAGTGAACGTAGACAAAGAGTTGACTGAACTACTATAAATCACTGTGTCAATTTCTCTATCCCTAAACTCTTTATTTATTACAAGTTTTATTTTATATATACATATTGTTTTTGAAAATTGACTTAAGCTAAATTGATAAAGGTATTTGCTTAGTAACGTAAAATTGACAATAATTTTTATTTCCATAATATTAAGCATTTACCCAATTCATCACTCTTTTGGGTATAGAATTGTGTTGGTCCTATGCGTGTAGGAAATTACACTTTTTCACGCCTTTCAATTCATATTACAAGAAACGTGAATAATCTTTCTTATTAGAATTAACTAAATAATCGAACTTTGATTATGTCAATAGTGCTAATGATCGTGATGATATGATGCATGGGTCCACTAAGTAAATCCGAATGTATAATAGAGTTTTCAATCGGTAATCGAATCGGTGATTTAAAAGGTTCAATAGAACATTAGTTCGACTAGTTAAATCGTGTATAAAAAACGGTAATATTGACTTACGTAATAAATAATTTTATTTAATTAAATATCATAAAAACTAAAAAATTTAAAAACAAAAACAAAAAATAAATTGAACCGGTTCAAATTCACCGGTTTTGACAGATTTTTTTTCAGATCTATTTTTTATCTATGATCGGACCGAACTTACGATCGATTTTTGATTCGATCGGTTGAACCTGCCGGTCCAATCCGATTTTAATAACATTGATAATAAGATCGACAGGGAGGTTAGATTCTTTAAATAGTTAAATTAATTTTGGGTAGTATTTTGTTTTCTTATTCTTTTCTTCTTTTCTACTTCTTTTCTTTTTAATTTTTTTATGTTTTGGTTTTAGTGTTATATTTAGAATATCGGTTCAGTATAATAAAATTTGATATATTTTGTATTTTAATGAGATAAATTAAAATAATATCATTAATAAATTATATTTTTCATAAATTTATAAAATATATTTTAATTAATTTTTAAATTAAAATGTAGTAAGTGGCTTCTTCACCATTGGGCAATTGTGGTATTTGGAAATTTAAGTAGATAAGGAATAAAAACAGTGCTCAGTTTGAATGATGATAAAGCCTCACGATCAAATTTCGAACTCTGTGTTTGTCTCTTCTACTCTAGTTTCTAATTATTTACAAAGTTGTAAAAACGCTTTTTTTTTTTTTTTTTTTTTTTGCTATAAAATTGAATAATATCCTTTCCGTTGATATTAATATTTTTTTATTATAATTAAGATTATGAAATTATTGGTCACATATGCAACCAATTAAATGGATCATATTTTTTCAAGTAGAGAAATAAGACACGAAAGCAAAGACATCCTTAGCATATCCAGCTATGCTTATGAGACGAAAAGTAAAAGACAAAATGGCAAAGATTTTTAGAAACATGAGCACGATGGAGAAGAATTACATCAATTTCACAAAAATTCAGTTAAATGGTCCATAAGTAACTCATACTATATTTTAGGTGGGGGAAAAGAGCAGTACTGGTTGCAAGCTTGCATTTCAAAAGCACTTTAATATTTTTGATGAGTCAGCCCACTTGCTTGAATTAATTTGTTTTTGTACACTTCAAGACGTGGCAACAGATTATACATTGCTTCGTGCTCAAGTTGCATCCTGAGCCGCTCATTTCTAATTTCACTAATGCATATAAGCAGCCAACACTTGGCAAATGGTTGCCATTTTGAAACACAAAAAAAAAAAAAATTAGAGAGAGAGAGAGAGAGAGAGAGAGTGAAAGATCCAGTGGCAGAGTTGGTGAAGAAAAAAATGGGCACCCAGCATGTCAAGAAGGCTGATAAAGCAAAACCAGCACAAGAAGAAATGGGAAATAAGGCCAGGATTAAGAGTAGTGCAAGTGTTATCCCAGTACCAAAGAAGTCAGTGAAGACAATGATGGGTGAAACAATATTCCACGCTTGTTCTTCTATTTGCTCTTCTTCTCCCTCTGGAGCCTCCTCCAAATTCAACACTAACCATAAGAATGCCAAGAAGGGTAAGTGTGTGTCGCCATATACTCCATAGCTCATGTTAATTTTAAATCTCGTGGTCCTCGTCGATTTCGGCGGCGGCGGCGGCGGTATATAGGGTTGTTTCAGTGTTGATACTTAGGCTACTACTTGTGATGTGATACTTAGTTTATATTTCAATGTTGCACTCTTTGAGTATTCTCTCGGGGACAGAATTTTTATACAAATTCGGTACTGACAAAATACTCAGGAAATACAATAAACGTTGTTATTTGTGTACATGTATGTTTTATTTGGCTCTTGAGTATTTGTGGCTATATACAGAAATATGTTGCTATTAAGTGCGAGTGCGTTTTCATGGTTTCTTGATTGAAAGAAGACTTAGTCTGTCCTCAATAGACATGGTTTGATTGTGTAGGGTTTATGATTTTATCTTGAGATTCTGAATTAAAAATCCGATTAGGTGGTTTAACGACGAAATTTCTAATTATTCCAAAAAAAAAAAAAAAAAATAATCAGTCTTTAGTTTCATGTATGATAAAAATGGCTTAAGAATTATTATAGTGCCTGCTTTACCCAATCTAGCTACTTAGGATGTAATTTTAATTTAATTTGCTACCAACATAGTGGGTTGTGAATAATGAATGGACACAAATTTTGAGACATGTACGACCAAATTTATTAATCTAATGATAAAGTGTATTGCACGATATTTGTATGTGAAACAATTCTTGGCCAGAAGAAGATATGAAAAGTACAGGATAACTATACCAAATATAGCCACCTTAACACGAAGTACATTGTGTGATTTTCTCTCAATTAGAGCATTATCTGGTGGTAAAAAATTTAAAATTGATTGTCATGTTCTTGATTCGATTTTAGAGGATGCGAAAAATATAGATAATTAAGAATTTTACATATTTTTGTTTAAACCTGAATTAAATAATTTGATGACGGAATTTTTAACATTTTCAAAAAAAAAAAACATTATTAAATTCAAAGCTATATAACACATTTGCCCAAAAAGGAAAAATAAGAACTTTAATGGCATAGGTTTGTACGCTCCAATGAACGTTGAGTTAGTTGGACGATGTTATCATGGATTGAATGTCTTTTTAGTCCTTAGTCTTTAGGTCAAGTGTCTGATAACTGATTGATCCTCACTGTATATAAAAAAAAATTACTTGAAAAATATTTATAGGTATATTTGTTTGTGTTATTATTATTATTATTATTATTATTACTTTAATTCTAAAAATATTATTTCTACAATTGGCAAACATTTTTTTTTTAAAAAAAAATTTCAAAAAAATAAAGCAAAAATTTTATGTATATAAAAGTTGGCCCCCTTATATTTTATATAATCTTATTATATTCTACACAATTTAGACTTTTTCATCATGTGCCCTTATTGTTGGCTTTCTTTAATTAGTTTATAGATTTTATGTTCTAGCATTATCAACTTTTGATTTGTCCATTTCTCCTCAGTCAAATCAAAATCCCGATTCCACCATTGCACATGTTATATACTTATTTGAATTTTAAGTTGTACACACACTATTTTATTTTTGAAAAACCTATACCTAACTGATAATAAATATATATTTTCTTAAAGAAATACATAAACTAACTTACCAATTCACTCAAACTTAAGATATTGAAGCAGAATTTACATGTCATTAATACAGCAGATCGAGTGCAATCAGAAACAATAATATAATATGATATGGAAGATAATGTTTATTTTCCATAAAGCAAGGGACCGGCTGGAAAGTAATTTAATGTGGGAGTAATTTGTCTAGTTCTCATGAAGTGTCCCCCTTTGTTGTATAAATAAATACCCGCAAGTGTACTCGCTGAATCGGCCGACCGAATATCAATTAATTTCTCCCAAGTCCAAAGGAAAATTCATAGAAGAGGCAGGGAGCAAAGCAAAAAAAAATATGTCATTAAATTCAATTTGATTAGAGGTGGACCCATTATATAATTATATCCCGATTAAAATAATTTTGAACATTTATAAATTTAAAGTCGATATGAAATTTTACAAGTAGTAAAAAATATAATATAATATGAGGAATAATATGTGTTTTATACAAAAACAAGATAATAGTATAATAAAAATACAATAATATGACAAAAGTCAAACAATGATGCCAAAATCGTTTTCAAAGTGGCGTAACTTGGTGGTGTAGGGTTCAGAATCTCACATTGAGGTCCTGAGTTCGAATTCAGGGAGTATATTTCTTGTAAGAGCATTGTAAGAGCATGTGACAGTCGAGAGTTTTACTTGTTCACTTAAGCCCAGAATGGTGATTGACAGTGAGATTTTCAACAATTTTTTTTAAAAAAATGATGCCAGAATCTGGTGATCATTAATACTGATAGCATTCTTATGTTATGACTAATATAATATAAATGGCAAAGTTTTAAGAAGGTTGTAAGCTTGGGAGAAAAATACAGAAACAAAAATATTCCAAAGCTAAGTTGCTAACAAGGCAGTACGCGTCCCTATATCATGTTGTGATTCTTTGATCACTTTAGAGTGTGTTTGAGGAAAAACCGAATTGAATTTCTATTACTACAAGAATAGATTTACAAGTTTTTACAAAAACTTAAACAAAACCTCACACTCTCAAGCTCTCTACTTGGAGCTTACTACTCACACTTTGGGGGTGCCTAAAACACTAAGATTAGGCTTCAATTTATATGGCAAAAACGTGTGCTACAGTGCACACGTTTTTGCCAACTCAAAACCCTAAAAACATGGCAATCACCACCTAAAGTTGTTTTGTTTGATTGCTCCATTTTCAAAACCACCGAAAGTGGTTTGTTCACTTGTTGTGCTTGCAGCTGGAAACCATGGCAGGAAGCTTCTGTGTGCATGCAGTAGCTGTACTCTATAATTCTCCCACTCCAGCTGCATCTGAAACAATCGTCATCTGACAGCTATCCTGCCTATGTCTCTGCACAGCTCTAGCTTGTCCCGATTACCATTCCTTTGTTGGCATGTCGGCTGTCTCTCTGCACAACACTCTTTCACTGCATCTCTGTACAGTATTCTTTTGTTATGTCTCTGCATAATACAATCCACTGCGTCTCTGCACAATAATATTCTGTTGTGTCTCTGCAAAGTTCTGCTGCCATGTTTCTTCACCCATTTGTTCTTCAGTGTCTTCTTGCCTTGTGAGAAACTCTCTGGCTCCTCCTCATCAGTAAGCAGAATATATTCGGATCCCGGATATCTGGTTGATGGAATCCTGCCTCGCTCAGATCTTCTTGTCCGAGGTCCACTGATTTCAGGAGGTCTATCATCATCCATCTATGTGAATGATCTTGTAGCTTCTAGTGGAGTGGGTTGCGGCTCCCCCTGCTCAACACTCTCTTCTGTAATCTCCGATGGAACAGGCTGTGTCTCCCCCTACTCAACATCCTCATTTGCCTCCTCTGGTTCTGGTTCTGAAATTTCCTCGTGCACCATATCAGTGGCCAATCGTGCTGGTGCTGGGTCTGGATTTCTGTTGGCACTGGAATTGGAAGACATTCTGGGCATTTCAATGTCTTCAATTGTTCGGTTTTCAAGAAACTATACTTTCTGGCTTCTGATGACCATCTTCTCCTTCGGATCCCATAGTTTGTATCCAAATTCTTCATCTCCATGGCCTAGGAATATACATGGAGTTGTCTTTGCATCGAGCTTCTGCCTGAGCTCATTGGATACATGTGCAACGGCTAAACAACCGAATACTGTAGGGTGAGTGTAGGAGGGATTCTTACCAGACCACACTTTCTCCGGAATCTCCATGTTCAACGGTAAAGATGATGATTTGTTGATCAGGTAACAGGCAGCACGAACAGCTTCTCCCCAGAATGGCTTTGGCAACTTAGCCATACTGATCATTCCTCTGACTTTCTCCATAATGGTACGGTTTATTCTCGCAGCGACATCATTATGTTATGGTGTGTATGGAACTGTAGGACACAGAACCTGGGCGACGCCGTTCCTAGGCTCGCGACCTAGTTGGGAAAGATTACATAACATGGAGTCGCCACCCGGTGTGAACCGGGACAAAGATTTAAGGCCGCACTCACCCCTCGCAAGGGAAGACCTCAAACCGTTGGGTTCGGAATGGTCCATTACTTATGTCACTTGTAATGAAAGGATTTATATAATAATTTAAACAAGCTGAAGTACAATTATTTCTAGAGGTATCATGCTTCTAAAGTCACATTTATAAAATAAAATATGCGCCTAAATATACATATATTTCATATATAAGATTGCATGCTTAATATATCTCAAGATAGCAATGAACATACAAAATTACATATCACATTCGGGAAAATACAAGCACACATATATTGACCCTACAAGCACACATATAGGCCCTTTTCCAAGCGGTACGTGGAATTGTAGCCCAAGTACAGACCGCACTACCGTCCATTAGGAATCGGCTACGGAATTTATGTCTGGGTTTCCATCCGATATACCACAAGAAATAATACTCAAATGCTATCATGACATAGATATATGAATTGTAATGAGTTAAACCAAGACTAAGGTAAATGATGCAACCAATGGAATAAACATGCTTTTCATTATGATGTGTACAAAGATAAGAATGACCATATATGGTTTCATAAGAAAAATCACCTAAGAAGCAATCATACATGGCATGTGATGAAAGTGTCTCATTTCAGTGTGTTCGCGTTCGTGTAGCGTTCGTAAACGCGTTCGAACGGTAAACAGAAGGTTCGCGTTCGTATAGCGTTTGATAACGCTTCGAACGGGACCAGACAGAAAACATGCGTTCGTGCGGTGTTTCGGAACGCTCGTTCGAACGGTTCACCAGCAGTTGACCTCCAAAATGCAGTAAACAACATGACACATACATGAACATATGAATATATGACTTCTCATACATAACAACAGATTAAGGGGCGCGGCAAATCATTGTAGCAAAGGTAGCTTTTAGCATTTTCATCCCTCAAAGTGGAGGACCTTTGATCTCACTTGATAAGCCCATGCGCAATGCAATATGATGCATGAATTTTCAAAAAGACATTATGAAGCGAATGACTAAATAAAAGAGGCGCGGCGAAGTACTGCCGTAAAGGTGGCCTTTTGGGGCTCTTTGTCTCTCAGGAGAGGACCTTTAGACCAACATACTAAGCCCATGCGCGTCACATCACAATACATGAAATAAAGACAATAAAAGTGTAGGACTTCATGTGCCCGATTGAACGTACATTCAACCCAAACACGTTCGTCCGGCGCGGCGAAGTAGTGTCACAAAGGTGGCCTTTTAGGCTCTTCGTCTCTCAAAGAGGGGACCTTTGGACTAACTCACTAAGCCCATGCGCTCGATCGCATCATATAACATAAATAATAACATGCGGAAATTAAAAGGGAATAATAAAGTGCGAATAATCAAAATAACATAAAGCGAAATATGCGTCGTTTACTCAAGTGGTACGTGGAGTTGTATCCCAGTACAGACCGCACTACCGTCCATTCGGAATCGGCTACGGAATTTACGTCTGGGTTTCCATCCTATATACCACGAGAGACGATGTATTTTCCGTTTTAATCAATGGCCACAACACACATCACATGCAAACAATATTCAATAAATAATTTAAACAACACATTTAAAAGAATCAATAAGAATCGAATAAATAATAAAAAAGAAAACAAGTGTGCAAGGTACCCTCAGGTCTAACCTTTTAAGTCGTCTTCCGGACTCGCGTTTACAACCGTCGGAAGGGCTATCACTCCGCAACTTTTCTGGTTCACTTGTTTAGCGTCTTAACTTGTTATTCCATTGTTTTCCCCGCTGTTTTCACTCCGTTTTGCTGCTATTTCCTCGCGGATTTCTGGTCACTGTTCAGGTGTGTTTGTTCACTGTTTGGGGGCTGTTTTATGCGTTTTGGAGGGTAAATGGCTGCTGTTTTGGAAGGGTTTCGGGAGCAGTTTCTGGTCACTGTTTTGAGCAGTTTGCTGGCTGTTTTGGTGAGGGATAAGGGGCTGATTTGGTGCAATTTCAGGGGTGTAAAGGGGCTGGTTTCAGGCGTTAAGATTGGCTGGTTTCAGGGGCAGAGTAACATGGGTTAATGGAAGGATGGTTAGGCGTGAGGTTGCTGAGTGTTTAGGGGGTTTTAGGGCGTGTTTGAAGGGTCAGTTTAGGGTCTCTTATATACTGCGTGGGGTTTGAGCGTGGCTAATTCACGGCTATTGCATGGGATGTTTGCATGGGCTGCTACTTTGGTTTTTGTCAAGGGCGTGGCTTATTGCATGGGCTGTTGGCGTGAATGAGTGGCTTACGTGAGAGGGGACTCTTGATGTGTGGATCCGTGAGGGTTAGGGTTGTTGAAGGTGGCTAAGCGTGAATGTGGCGTGGATTGAAGCAATTTTTGTGAAGGCAAAGGGGTTGTTGGCGTGGCCTGTGTGGCGAGATGAGAGGTGGTGGTGATTAAGGTTATGGTGCGTGATTATTGTGCTGAGTGATGAAGGGTTTATTTGCTTTGTGTTTTTTTTTTGTCACAGCCGTTTGTGGTGAGAGTCCCCCTAGGGTTGCAATTAGTGTGTGTTATATAGTTGTCCATAAGGGTTTGCATGGATAGGGATTTGTAATATCTAATTAGTGTCACAAAAGGAAAATAATATTTTGATTGGGGGACAAATTTAGGCTAATTTAGGAATGTAGAATATTAGTTTGTGTTGATTAGGCATACAATATTTTAAGTTGGGAATAATATTTTTTAATTAGGAATAATATTTGTTGATTGATTTTAATTAGGCATGCAATTTCTTTAATTTGGGTAAGTATTTTTATTATTTTGGTAGGTGATTATTTAGATTTTATTGTTTTATTTAATTTGTGATATGACTTATTTAATTATTCTATTTAATTTGGTATATTGTTTATTTAATTTGTTTTATTTAATTTGAATTGGAATTAATTTAATTAGAATTTAATTTAATTAATTTAAATTGTTTGTGATTTTTAGATTTAACATTTAATTTAATTAGTTTTTAATTTTAAATTTATTTAGTTTACATTTGTGAGTTAATTAATTTTAATTTGTGAATTTAATTGGTTTTAATTTACTTATATTTAATTTAAATTTAATTTGTGACATATATTTTAAATGTTTAATTATTATTGGTTTGTGACACATATTAATTATTTCTTTGGATGTGATTTAATGGGCTTGGGCTAAGGTTAACTTTTTTAAAACGGAGATCCAACAGCGAACCCGAAAACACGTGAACTAAATCCGAAAAAACCGTCAATTCTTGACTCTTCCCTTCCGACGTCCGTTTCCCGCGATTTCCGCGACTTAAAAGATAGTGCCTCCAATGAGACTCATCATCGGGTTTTACATGCAAAAATGCAATGCCTACAGTCGCCCCCACTTTGATGGGACTTGTGCAGTGTGTGACAGTGACAATCCTATCAAAGTCTATGCAATGCATTTTCACTTACCTGGCTAGCCAACTGCCACTTGACTTTCCACGTGTTTGAGTTGATTTGGGTGGTGAGGTGCTGCGCCCTGGTTCATTCCCGAACCGTGTTGTGATGTGGTTCATTCCCGAACCGTTACTGTAAGGTGGTCCATTCTCGAACCGTTACTGTGAGTTGGTCCATTCCCGAACCGTTACTGTGAGGTGTTCATTCCCGAACTGTTACCGTGAGGTGTCCATTCCCGAACTGTTACCGTGAGGTGTCCATTCCCGAACCGTTACTGTGAGTTGGTCCATTCCTGAACCGTTACTGTGAGTTGGTCCATTCCCGAACCATTACTGTGAGGTGTTCATTCCCGAACTGTTACCGTGAGATGTCCATTCCTGAACTGTTACTGTAATGTGGTCCATTCCCGAACCGTTACTGTGAGTTGGTCCATTCCCGAACCGTTACTATGAGGTGGTCCATTCCCGAACCGTTACTGTGAGTTGGTCCATTTCCGAACCGTTACTATGAGGTGGTCCATTCCCGAACCGTTACTGTGAGGTGTTCATTCTTGAAATGTTACTGTGAGTTGGTCCATTCTCGAACCGTTACTGTGAGCTGGTCCATTCCCGAACCGTTACTATGAGGTGGTCCATTCCCGAACCGTTACTGTGAGGTGATCATTCTTGAACTGTTACTGTGAGTTGGTCCATTCCCGAACCTTTACTGTGAGGTGTTCATTCTCGAACTATGCTTCCATTCTTGGAGTGCCATTCCCGGCTTGTTCATTCCTGAACTGTACTGAGATGAGGCTTTATTCCTCCCGAGCTTTATTCCCGAACTGTTGAGATGAGGCTTTATTCCTTATGAGCTTTATTCCTGGACTGTTGAGATGAGGCTTTATTCCTGAACTGTGTTGAGATGAGGCTTTATTCCCCTGACTGTCTGGACTGTGGGCTTTGTTCCCAAACTGCATTGAGATGATGCTTTATTCCCCTGGGCTTTGTTCCCTAGTTATGCTGAATGTGGGGCTTTATTCCCGAATTATACTGAATGTGGGCTTTATTCCTGAACTGTACTGAATGTGGGCTTTATTCCCGAACTGAATTGAATGCAGGCTTTCTTCCTGAACTGTACTGAATGTGGGCTTTATTCCCGAACTGCACTAGATGTGGGCTTTATTCCCGTACTGAGCTGAATGCAGGCTTTTTCCTGAACTAAACTGAATGTGGGCTTTATTCCCGAGTTTGCTGGACGTAGGCTTTCTTCCTGAACTGTACTGAATGTGGGCTTTGTTCCCGAACTGCACTGAGTGTGGGCTTTATTCCCGAACTGTACTTGACATGAGGCTTTGTTCCCCTTGAGCTTTGTTCTTGAACTGAATGCAGGCTTTCTTCCTGAACTGCACTGAGTGTGGGCTTTGTTTCCGAACTGTACTGACATGAGGCTTTCTTCCCCTTGAGCTTTGTTCTCAAACTATACTGACATGAGGCTTTCTTCCTGAACTGAACTGAATGTAGGCTTTCTTCCTGAACTGATATGGGCCTCGCCCTCGATCTGACACTGATATGGGCCTCGCCCCCAAACTGATGCAGATGTGGGTTCCCCCCTAAACTGATGCTGATGTGGGACTCGCCCCCAAGCTGATACTAATGTGGGCCTCGGCCCCGAACTGATACTGATGTGGGCCTTGCCCTCAAACTGATACTGATATGGGCCTCGCCCCTATGTTGATATTGATATGGGTCTCGCCCCCACACTGATACTGATGCTAATAGTGATGCTTCTGACTGGCTTTCATTTGCCGCTTTCTCTCTTTCTTCTTCAAAACCTGTGAACACAAAACAAACACAAAACACAAAAAGGAATGCAAAATATGTTACGTGTATGCATGTATGCATGAGTTTTCTTATCCCGTTGGGTTAGGTCTTCTGTCAATTCCATTGATGACCATTCTTCTCTTAGGGAATGTACCATTTCCACCTGTCTACACTGATTTGTTCCAGGAACCCATTTCTTTCCAAGTCTAACAGTCCCACTGTCTCAATTTCCCAATTCCTGAATGGCTAACTTATCTTTTCTGCTTGCTTCCTTTGAGGATTCCCTACATTCTGAGCATCACATTACCAAGATTGAACACACTCATGTTGCAAGTTTGAAAGTAATAGTCTTAGGCAGATAAATGAAATGATCGCCTTTATTATTGTTGAGGAAACGTTCGGACAGGTAAACAAAATCAATGTCTTTATTAAAAGTGCAAGATAAACTAGGAGAAACAACAGTGCCTTCTTCTTCAGCTTATGGTTCTTCACCATTGTTATCCTTATCCCCATATGAGAAGCTTGGTGGCTGAGGGTTCGGAGGTCAAAGGTTTCAAGAAAGCAAAAGGTTATCATGGTGGTGGGGCGGAGTGGTAATTTGGTAGGAGGTTTCTGTGTGTATTGGGTTGTTCTTTCTCTGGGTCGGGTATTGTATGGGCATCGATGAGGTTTTGGATTTCATGTCTGAGGCGGGCGCAGTTGTCGGTGTCATGGCCTTTTTCTTGGTGGAAGTGACAGTATAAGTTTAAGTTCATGTGAGGTGGCACAGGATTTGGGATGGGCCTAGGTTCCAAAGGTTTTAAGAGTCCTTGCGCCTTCAGCTTTTCGAATACCTTTGAAAGAGGCTTACCAAGGTTAGAAAATCGTATGTTCTTAATGGCAGTGACCTCAGCAGTAGTAGCAGGCATAGTCCCTGAATGTCCCCCAATATTCCTTCTGTTCTGTCCATAAAACTTTCTGTTCTCGGCTTCCTCCTCCTCAATATCCATAACTGTCTCCCTCAGCTGTCGAAAATCAATAATCATCGAAGTCATTCTCCTCATTTTGCCATAAATAGAGGGCTTGGTGCCCTTGATGATCATTTTGATTTGGTCCTTTTCTGAGGGCCGGGTCTGCATCTTCAGAAGCTGGCTCCTCCAGCGGTCCACATATTCCTTGAAATTTTCCTCCGGCTTCTGCTTGATATTTTCTAAGTCACGGAGTGACAAGTCAATCTCCAGGTCCGTGACATATTGCTTTAAGAAAGCATCAGCTAGCTCCCTCCAATCTTCCTTAACCTGCTTGTCCAGGTTATGGTACCATACTACGGGTGCCCCCTCGAGTGACATCCCAAACATCTTTTGGACTTGGCGCTGAGACAGGCCAACTGAACTCATAACAGACACATACTGACGGAGATGCACTCTCGGATCTCCGTTCCCATTGAACTTAGCCATGTCGGGCATTCTGAACTGAGCAGGCAACTGTTCCTCAAAGGTCATCGCCTCATAGTCTAGTAAGTCTTCATCCTTACCCTTCATCTTACGGGTAACAGACTCTACCTGGTCACGGAGTTCTGCAATTCTTCATGAGACCCAACTTTTCCCAGTGGTATAATCAGCCACATCGTCATCAAAAGCGGGGATGTCATCCCCAATCCATTCGGAGTCTCCTCACATCTTACATTCTCAGAGTTTCCCTCAGCACGGGGCACAGCCATATTTGTCATGGCAACAGTCAAGGCTTGCAACTGTTCGGTAATCTTGGCCAAACCATTTTCCAACTGATCTATCCGGGATACCTCATTATCGGATGTACTCATATCTGTTACCGGTCTTTTGGTGAGTCTTCCTCTTCCCTAACCCAATGGGAGTCTATGATGGCTTTTAGAACATAAGGGTTAGCATGATGTATGTATGCATGGGGTGCATGAGATGCATATAACATATATAACATACTAAATCAATTAAAATTTTCATACAAATCGGCCCATTATCATTTTAGAAGCTTTCGGGCTAATTGCAATAGGAGTGAACTCATCCCAGTTTAAATGGCCCAACAAGTTCACGTCTCATGGTAAGGAGCCCAACTAAATCCAAATGGTAACATTCCGAACACAAGCACAAAGTGGCTCATCAACACTTAGAAGCCTTCGGCCCAATTGTCATAAAGTACGTTCTTGTCCCAGTTTAAATGGCCCAACAAGCCCATATCTTATGACAAATAGTCCAAATGAATCCAAACGATGATGTTCCCAAACACAAGCATAAAAGAGAGATAATGCAAACATAACATAACAATTTTTACATAATGGCCCACCAACATTTCAGAAGCTTTGGGCCTAATAGTCATACAGTACGAACTTGCCCCAGTTTAAATGGCCCAGCAAGCCCGCATTTCTGACAATAGTCCAACTGCATCCAAATGAGGATGGTCCACAAGCACATACTCAAGGAAATAATTGTTACTTTAACCATACAAACCGTTCTATGGGTGGGTTAGTAAGAGTATAGACAAAGGCTCTCACCGGCGAAGGATGGCCCACAACTAGGTCTCCCCACTCAAGGGTTCGAGCAACCAAGTGAGCGCACCCTTTTTTATACACTAAGGTACGTGCCAATGAGCTATGGTGTGTGACGGACTGTCAAATGGATTTCCCGTTGTAGATTCCCCAGAGGGAAGGTGGAGCGAGGCTCACTTAAATACCCAAGCCTCTTAGGCTCTTATCGCTTGGTGTCAGGAATAAACAACGAGTCCTCCAAATTAGTCCATCACAAAGGCTACGAGTAGATGGCCATATAGGTGTCCTCACAGCTTTTCCTTCTAGAAAGGTAGTGAGTGAAGGAAGACACCAAACCATTACCTAGCCTCAAAGTGCCCTTGATTAAACCCCCACTTCATCCACTATAGACATGGTCAATTAAAACATAAATCCAAACATTACAAGATAATATTTCGGGGCCAATTCTCTATCCCCAGTGGAGTCGCCGGACTGTGGACACAGAACCTGGGCGACGCCGTTCCTAGGCTCGCGACCTAGTTGGGAAAGATTACATAACATGGAGTCGCCACCCGGTGTGAACCGGGACAAAGATTTAAGGCCGCACTCACCCCTCGCAAGGGAAGACCTCAAACCGTTGGGTTCGGAATGGTCCCTTACTTATGTCACTTGTAATGAAAGGATTTATATAATAATTTAAACAAGCTGAAGTAACAATTATTTCTAGAGGTATCATGCTTCTAAAGTCACATTTATAAAATAAAATATGCGCCTAAATATACATATATTTCATATATAAGATTGCATGCTTAATATATCTCAAGATAGCAATGAACATACAAAATTACATATCACATTCGGGAAAATACAAGCACACATATTGACCCTACAAGCACACATATGGGCCCTTTCAAGCGGTACGTGGAATTGTAGCCCAAGTACAGACCGCACTACCGTCCATTAGGAATCGGCTACGGAATTTATGTCTGGGTTTCCATCCGATATACCACAAGAAATAATACTCAAATGCTATCATGACATAGATATATGAATTGTAATGAGTTAAACCAAGACTAAGGTAAATGATGCAACCAATGGAATAAACATGCTTTTCATTATGATGTGTACAAAGATAAGAATGACCATATATGGTTTCATAAGAAAAATCACCTAAGAAGCAATCATACATGGCATGTGATGAAAGTGTCTCATTTCAGTGTGTTCGCGTTCGTGTAGCGTTCGTAAACGCGTTCGAACGGTAAATAGAAGGTTCGCGTTCGTATAGCGTTTGATAACGCGTTCGAACGGGACCAGACAAAAAACATGCGTTCGTGCGGCGTTTCGGAACGCGTTCGAACGGTTCACAGCAGTGACCTCCAAAATGCAGTAAACAACATGACACATACATGAACATATGAATATATGACTTCTCATACATAACAACAGATTAAGGGGCGCGGCAAATCATTGTAGCAAAGGTAGCTTTTAAGCATTTTCATCCCTCAAAGTGGAGGACCTTTGATCTCACTTGATAAGCCCATGCGCAATGCAATATGATGCATGAATTTTCAAAAAGACATTATGAAGCGAATGACTAAATAAAAGAGGCGCGGCGAAGTACTGCCGTAAAGGTGGCCTTTTGGGGCTCTTTGTCTCTCAAGGAGAGGACCTTTAGACCAACATACTAAGCCCATGCGCGTCACATCACAATACATGAAATAAAGACAATAAAAGTGTAGGACTTCATGTGCCCGATTGAACGTACATTCAACCCAAACACACTTCGTCCGGCGCGGTGAAGTAGTGTCACAAAGGTGGCCTTTTAGGCTCTTCGTCTCTCAAAGAGGGGACTTTGGACTAACTCACTAAGCCCATGCGCTCGATCGCATCATAACATAAATAAATAACATGCGGAAATTAAAAGGGAATAATAAAGTGCGAATAATCAAAATAACATAAAGCGAAATATGCGTCGTTTACTCAAGTGGTACGTGGAGTTGTATCCCAAGTACAGACCGCACTACCGTCCATTCGGAATCGGCTACGGAATTTACGTCTGGGTTTCCATCCTATATACCACGAGAGACGATGTATTTTCCGTTTTAATCAATGGCCACAACACACATCACATGCAAACAATATTCAAAAATAATTTAAAACACAATTAAAAGAATCAATAAGAATCGAATAAATAATAAAAAGAAAACAAGTGTGCAAGGTACCCTCAGGTCTAACCTTTTAAGTCGTCTTCCGGACTCGCGTTTACAACCGTCGGAAGGGCTATCACTCCGCAACTTTTCTGGTTCACTTGTTTAGCGTCTTAACTTGTTATTCCATTGTTTTCCCCGCTGTTTTCACTCCGTTTTGCTGCTATTTCCTCGCGGATTTCTGGTCACTGTTCAGGTGTGTTTGTTCACTGTTTGGGGGTGTTTTATGCGTTTTTGGAGGGTAAATGGCTGCTGTTTTGGAAGGGTTTCGGGGGAGCAGTTTCTGGTCACTGTTTTGAGCAGTTTGCTGGCTGTTTTGGTGAGGGATAAGGGGCTGATTTGGTGCAATTTCAGGGGGTGTAAAGGGGCTGGTTTCAGGCGTTAAGATTGGCTGGTTTCAGGGGCAGTAACATGGGTTAATGGAAGGATGGTTAGGCGTGAGGTTGCTGAGTGTTTAGGGGGTTTTTAGGCGTGTTTGAAGGGTCAGTTTAGGGTCTCTTATATACTGCGTGGGGTTTGAGCGTGGCTAATTCACGGCTATTGCATGGGATGTTTGCATGGGCTGCTACTTTGGTTTTTGTCAAGGGCGTGGCTTATTGCATGGGCTGTTGGCGTGAATGAGTGGCTTACGTGAGAGGGGACTCTTGATGTGTGGATCCGTGAGGGTTAAGGGTTGTTGAAGGTGGCTAAGCGTGAATGTGGCGTGGATTGAAGCAATTTTTGTGAAGGCAAATGGGTTGTTGGCGTGGCCTGTGTGGCGAGATGAGAGGTGTGGGTGATTAAGGTTATGGTGCGTGATTATTGTGCTGAGTGATGAAGGGTTTATTTGCTTTGTGTTTTTTTTTGGTCACTGCCGTTTGTGGTGAGAGTCCCCCTAGGGTTGCAATTAGTGTGTGTTATATAGTTGTCCATAAGGGTTTGCATGGATAGGGATTTGTAATATCTAATTAGTGTCACAAAAGGAAAATATATATTTGATTGGGGGACAAATTTAGGCTAATTTAGGAATGTAGAATATTTAGTTTGTGTTGATTAGGCATACAATATTTTAAGTTGGGAATAATATTTTTTAATTAGGAATAATATTTGTTGATTGATTTTAATTAGGCATGCAATTTCTTTAATTTGGGTAAGTATTTTTATTATTTTGGTAGGTGATTATTTAGATTTTATTTGTTTTATTTAATTTGGTATATGACTTAATTAATTATTCTATTTAATTTGGTATATTGTTTATTTAATTTGTTTATTTAATTTGAATTGGAATTAATTTAATTAGAATTTAATTTAATTAATTTAATTGTTTGTGATTTTTAGATTTAACATTTAATTTAATTAGTTATTTAATTTAAATTTAATTTAGTTTACATTTGTGAGTTAATTAATTTTAATTTGTGAATTTAATTGGTTTTAATTTACTTATATTTAATTTAAATTTAATTTGTGACATATATTTTAAATGTTTAATTATTATTGTTTGTGACACATATTAATTATTTCTTTGGATGTGATTTAATGGGCTTGGGCTAAGGTTAACTTTTTTAAAACGGAGATCCAACAGCGAACCCGAAAACACGTGAACTAAATCCGAAAAAACCGTCAATTCTTGACTCTTCCCTTCCGACGTCCGTTTCCCGCGATTTCCGCGACTTAAAAGATAGTGCCTCCAATGAGACTCATAATCGGGTTTTACATGCAAAAATGCAATGCCTACAGGGGAACAGTTCTCTCATGTCGAATCCCGTATCTCAAGCAGTAGGCTTCGAACTCTCTGGAATTGTACTTGCCTCTATCGTAGGTGCGAAGGCACTTCAGTTTCTTCCATGTTTCATGCTCTACCATGGCGTGGAACAACTTGAATTGATCTAGGACCTGATCCTTCGTCTTGAGGAAATACACCCATATTATCCGAGAAACATCATTAATGAAAGTCAGAAAATACTTGTTACCGCCCAATGAATCAACCTCCAAGGGACCACAAACATCAGAGTGCACCAGACTGAGCAAATCTGATATTCTCTCTAAAGAGAAATCAAATGAGACTCTGCGTTGCTTACCAATCAGGTAGTGGTTGCAAGGACCTCGTTCAACATCATTGGTAAGCTCATTCTTGTTCAGGGTAGACAACCCTCTCCCACTCATGTGTCCGAGTCTCCGGTTCCACAGATTTTGAGAAGCCTATTTTTCATCTACATTGAGGCTGTCTGCACAAATCTTCACATGAGTCTTGTATAGTGTGCCGCAAGCATGTCCTCGGGCGACAACCATGACACATTTTGTCATTCTCCATGTGTCATTTCTGAAGTGATTGTCATAGCCCTGTTTGTCAAGAGCTGTCCCCGAGAGTACATTCAGCCGAAGTTCTGGAACATGCAGGACATCCTTCAAGGTCAATGTACACCCGAAATTTGTCTGCAACTGAATATCACCCATTCCTACTATCACAGGGGAACTGATATTTCTCATCTTCACTGCTCCAAAGTCTTCTGCTTTGTATGTTGTGAAGAAATCCATGTGAGGAGTGACGTGGTAGGATGCTGCAGTATCTACCGCCCACTCAACATCTTGGGTTGCGTTGTGAAGGCATGTCTCTTCCTGTATGGAGCATATTGCTACATCTGCTTGGACAACGACCAGTGACTCTCCTTCGTCATTCTTCGGTTGGTGATTGCCTTCTCTCTGCTCTCGTTGCAGTTTTCGGCAATTCTTCTTTAGGTGGCCTACAATGCCACAATGGTAGCACTTATAGGTAGACTTCCTTCCATATGAAGATCTACCTCTGGTTGTGCTTCTGCCTCTCTCTCCGTCTTTTCCTTGATGTCTTCCTCGAGTCTCTGTGACGAAGGCTTCTGTCTGTTCTGAGCCAACATCTTTTCTCCTGGACTCCTCATTCGACAGGGCATCTTTTACCATATGCATGGTAACTTTACCTCCTGGAGCATAATTGCTGAGAGTAACCATCAATGTCTCCCAGCTATCAGGAAGGGAACTGAGTAGTAAGAGGGCTTGTACTTCATCTCCCAGCTGCATGTCTACTACAGACAACTGGTTCACCAGGCTCTGGAACTCGTTGGTGTGTTCCGCAACGAAAGTTCCACTCCGTAGCTTCAGGTTCACCAAACGCCTCATTAACAGAGCTTTATTCCGAGTTGTCTTGGCCTGGAACATGTCTTCCAGCTTTATCCACATCCCGTAAGCATCTGAATCATATGCTACATGGTGGAAGACATTGTGACCGATCCACTGCCTAATTTGACCCAAAGTTCTGTTGTTGAGTTTATTCTAGTCATACTCCTTAACAGACTCTGGTTTCACTCCCTTCAACTCGATGACATCAACAAGATCTTTGCAATGTAAAAAATCTTTCATCTGAGGTCTCCGGAGGGAGTAATTAGTTGCAGCCAGTTTAATCATTGCACCAGAAGACGAATCTCCAATTTTCATTTTAAGTTTTAAAGTTTAAAGTGTAAATACAATAAAATTGGGGCTGAATTTCACAAATCCGAGGTCACCATTGCGTCCGGAACGGTCGAAAATGGTGGAATAGACACTTAGTTGGTTTAAATCCGACACATGGGCTGATTTATAAATTCCTAAAAGTTATGGGGCAAAACTGTAAATTTCAAAACTTCAGGGGGCTAATGAAATTTACCAGGCTGTTGATGTGGCACTACTGACGTGGCAAGTCGGACCGATTATGCTGACGTGGTGGACACGTGGCTGCTGACATGGCGCCGACGTGTCTGCCAACGTGGCGCTGACTGGGCGCTGACGTGGCGCTGACGTGTTTGCCACGCGTATCGTTTTCTTCCTTCAGCGCGCGTGAGGCACCTGGCTGCGAGTGTCGGCGCGTGGGAAGTCTCTGTCTGGCACGTGCGGCGCGTGCGGGCTCCCTGAATACCACCGTGTTCGTATCGACGTGAACTAGCTGATGGTATGATCAAAGTTGATTTTTGACAACTTTGCCGTAACCCGAATTTTCCGAACCGAGCTCTGTTCTTCGGTTTTTCGACCCCAATGAAGAACCAAAGCTACTGATACCACTTGTTGTGACGAAAAACCGAATTGAATTTCTATTAATACAAGAATAGATTTACAAGTTTTTACAAAAACTTAAACAAAACCTCACACTCTTAAGCTCTCTACTTGGAGCTTATTACTCACACCTTGTGGTGCCTAAAACACTAAGATTAGGCTTCAATTTATATGGCAAAAACGTGTGCTACAGTGCACACGTTTTTTCCAACTCAAAACCCTAAAAACATTGCAATCACCACCTAAAGTTGTTTTGTTTGATTGCTCCATTTTCAAAACCACTAAAAGTGGTTTGTTCACTTGTTGTGCTTGCAGCTGGAAACCATGGCAGGAAGCTTCTGTGTGCATGCAGTAGCTATACTCTGCATATCAATCCTCGGAAAATAAAATTAAACATAACTCAATCACAAATCATCTAAAACAAATAAATAATATATATTATAAATTTTTTTTTTTTTTGGAGGTAGCGAGGGCTATAGGTTCGCCACTGAATTTGACCATTACAAGTAAATTTGGTAATTTACTTTCCCTATATATTTTAAAATTGGTGAATTAGGTTTCTCTCATTATTTTTTCTCTTCTTATACTTGTCATCTATTGACATTAGTAATTAATTATTATTTTTTATGTATGTCATAAATCGCTGGATGATAGCATAACGAGAGACATAAAAAAAAAAAAAAAAAGGGAAATGACCCTTTGTCCGTAAAATCAAATAGATGAAACTCTTGAATTGAAAATTTGTCCACCGGCTGCTAACAAAGGCACCGACTAGCTAGTGCTATCCATCTTTATCATTTCACTATCAGAGGCACATAAAGGTTTTATCCACATGAGGGTTCGCTTTCAGTTGATTTCAATTATGTGTTGTTTCATCATTTTGAAAGAGCCACTTATCCAACTTTTATAGCTTTCAAAGATTCTCTAATGAGTCTTCTTTTTACTCTAGAAGAGAAATCGATTCATCTTTTTATTTTATCAATTTTTTAAGCTAAATTGTATATATGGCCAAAAAAAAAAAAATTGAATTCTGTCACTCGAGCCCCATTTAAAAAAAAAACAGACAAATTAAGTGTAATTGCCACTTTCAAAATTTTCCCAAAAAAATTATAATAGTTAACTAAAATTTTAATATTAATGATGATTTTAAGATAGAATGGTTCTTGAAAACGGTAGAAAAAATGTATCCATAAAATTGATTAAATTTAAAAGTTTATTTGCTAATTTTAACGTAGAGATTGGATTCACAAGCTGTAACCCCTCTGGCTTTGATGTTGCGTGTCGTGTGTTCTATCTTTGCAACAAAAGATAAAAAAAAAAAATGTAATCATTAAAAATAAAGCACTCAAACTCAAGATTATGGCAAGTTGATGCATGCGGGAATTCTATTAGGGGTTGCATGTAGACACGAGAGATCTTCGACTTTAAAATCAAATTTCATTATGTCATTTCGGTGACGTATTTGTTGTGACATCATTATTAACATGTTTGACATCATTATTAACATCATTATTAGCATGTAGACACGAGAGATCTTCGACTTGCCATAATCAATTGTACATTAACATGTCAAAATAGAACATGCGACTATTTGAGTTCAAAGATTCAAAGAAAGAAATTATTGATTGTGGGGTGGATTTCTTATCCTCATTAATTTTATTTTTTGGCTGATTGTGAATATATATTTTGCACATGCGACTATTTGAGTTCAAAGATTCAAAGAAGAAATTATTGATTGTGGGTGGAATTTCTTATCCTCATTAATTTATATTTTTGGGCTGATTGTGAATATATATTTTGCACATGCGACTATTTGAGTTCAAAGATTCAAAGAAAGAAATTATTGATTGTGGGTGGAATTTCTTATCCTCATTAATTTTATTTTTTTCAAAAAAGAAAAAAAAAAAGAAATACAAAGTAAATCAAGGGGTTTAAGGAAAATGAGAAGAATGAACCGATGTGCAGCCTTTATTTAATTAAATTTTATGAAATGGATACTCTTTTCACTCATGCTAGATTATCTTATTTCCAAATCCTTTCAAATATATAGGCCATTTCGTCTTTAATTTTTGTCCCATAACCATAGCTGTATACATTCAGGATATAGCTTGCTTTTGTGGCTTTTGCCTTTCAAAGTAAATAATTGATCATTATTTGTTCTAAACTTATATAATTTTAATAGCTATCTAACAATATATCTAAAATTTCATTATCAAAGAGTTTTCTATTAAGAGTTTATTTGGGTGCACTTAAAATCATAATTAAAATATTTTTTTCAATATTAAAATTATTTTAAATCTCTTAATAATATGTACGTATAAAAACACTAATAAAACAAAATCTAATGTATCAAATTTTATCTACAAATTTTGTTAGCTATAATTTGAACGAGCTGTTCAATAGTGACTTGAAAAATAGTATGAGAAGAAAGTCCCGGGAACTATTGTACAAGATCTGGTGCAAAAGAATGTTATGATTTATTTTGCAAGAGGACTTTATCACAAGAGCATATATTTCCAAATTATAGATTTATTCGGATGATTCAAAGAACGTATCTGATTTAAAATCATATAGATACAACACACACACCCCGTCCCCTTAGGTAGGGTATGAGTATGGGTGAGACAGAGACGTAAAACAGACAGAGTCTCCCCTATAAAATGGACTAATCCTCCAAATATAATAGAAAATCAAATCTGAATAATGTCATCATATAAATAGGATCTCCATGATCCAACTCAAAAGAATATCCATAATGAAATGTAAATACTACATGTATCCAAAAGTAGGCTCGGTGCCTATAACCAAAGAATAATCCACACGAGGAAGATGTCTAAAACTTTAATCTCAAAAAATATAACAAACGATACTTTATTGTTGGCACAACTTTTCTCTACTGGCAGGAAATTGATGAAGGAATAACAGATGACAAAAAAGAGTGATTTACTAATCTGCTTAACCTGTAAAATTAAAGAAATGGGTAAGCTCACGCTTAGTGTAATGGATCACAGCTTAGTGCAGTGGATAAACAAGTAACAAGGTGGATCAAATAAGTCTTTCATAATATAAATAAATACATAAAGCTGTAAACTGATATATAGATATATATAACATTTACTTGAAATCATAAATCTCATTTCTCATAAATCTCATTATGCACAAGAATACTCTATAAAAAATAAAGATGTTCATTCATCTATATGCACACTCGTGACAATACGAGACAATTGCTATTTGCCATGTGAGTATATAAAAAAAAAACCTAATTTTGCGGGAATTAGTGGCTGTTGTGTTTGTGTAATGATAGACCTAATTGTGGTTAGAAGTGAATGATGGACTTTATCAGAAAATATAGTCGAGTAAGATTGTATGCGGGAAATTATTGTGAGCCCGAGACTTGAGATAGTGATGTTGGATTAAATTGTGGATGTATATGTTGTGAATCGAATATGGATGTAAATTAATGATCATGGGTTGTATAATAGATGTCTGTATTATAGACGAAACCTTGCCGAAATTTTGTTAGGATTACGAGAGCGACTGAATCACGTTTCTTGCATATTCTTTCATCCATTCTAGTCAGGATTATGTTCCTTATAGTGAATTATTTTATCTCTTTAGGTGATCGTGATACAATAAGCGGGGATAATCATGCTGCATAGTTCCTTTATCTGTAGTCAGCTCGCCAGGTGCGTGGATAAGCCTGTAACATTGATGTTTTCAAAAATATATAGTATATATGTTTTCTTAAATGAATTTTTAAGGTAGTACATTAAAGGATTTTGTTTTTAGAAAGTTTATATTTTGCTATGAAGTATGAATCGAATACTGGTTATGTTGAAATCATGATTTGTGATAAATGAGAAACTTGCATGTTTTGAGATATATGAACATGTCTTTTAGAAATGATTTTTGCTATGATGCACCCCGTGTACTTATATGTGCCGGATTATTTGCCGCGAGACGAGGTCTCATGTTGCCAGTTTTTGCTCCGGATGCCAGTTATTGCCGTGGGGATGCCCCATGTTGCCAGCTTTGCCGTATTGTCACGAGAGTGTGCATATAGATGAATGAACAACTTTATTATTACAGAGTATTCTTGAGTAGAATGAGTTTTATGAAAAATGAGATTTATGATTTCAAGTAAATGTTTGAAATACCAATTTACAGCTTATGTATTTATTTATATTATGAAAGACTTATTTGATCCGCCTTGTTACTTGTTTATCCACGGCACTAAGCTGTGATCCATTGCACTAAGCGTGAGCTTACCCATTCCTTTAATTTTACAGGTTTAGCAGATTAGTCATTTTTCCATCTGTTGTTTCATCATCATTTCTTGCCAATAGAGAAAGGTTGTGCCAACAATAGTGTGTCTTTGTTACGTTTTTTTTATTATAGTTCTAGATATGTCATTCTTGAGAGAATTTGTTATTTGGATATAGGCATTGAGCCTTTATTTGATACTGAGAATATTTATATTTTAGCATGGATATTTCTTTGAGTTGGATCATGGAGATCATATTTATATGATGACATTATCAATTTAGAATTGTCTTTTGTATTTGGAGGATTAGTCCTTTTTACAGGGGAAACTCTGTCCGTTCAAGTCTCCGTCTCACCCCTACCCTATCATAGGGGACGTGTGTGACATTTAATGGTATCATAGCGCTAGGTTCATCGATTCTATAGACATTTTTTTTTTCTTAATCAGTTATTCTATGTCTATTAGTGGTTGACATCTTTCATGTGTTTTTAGATGCCTCCTCATTCCAGAGTTCGAGGTGCAGGTCGAGTCCGTACTCGTAGGATAGCAAATATTGGCCAACCTTCTAGGGCACCTCCAGTTGATGAGGAGGTTAATTCTTATATCGGGGAACCCTTTGAAAGGAACCATTTTCCTGTTGTAGAAGATTCGCTAGCCTTCGTTTTCGGAGATAGTACCACAGTTCATCATCTTCCTAGCAATGATGTTCCTCCAGCCCCTGCAGCACCTCAAGGAAATATTCTGGCACCTCCACATCCTCCAGTGAATCAGGGTTATCCTACACCTCCCCCGGATTTCTACCCTCCACTTTATTATGGTCATCCACCAGCAGGTGCTCCTCCGAATGTTCCTCCTGGTGCTTACACTTATCCGTATTACTACCCTCCAGCTTGGGGTCATGGTCCAGCTCAGGTAGCTCCTATAGTTAATGAAGATAATATTGCTAAAAGAGTGAAAGAAAATGGAGCTGTTGAGTTTGATGGGAAGAAGGATCCCATAGTAGCCGGGAATTTCTTAGACCGAGTTGAGAAGGTTTTTGAGCTAATGAGATTGACTGGTGAACAGAATTGCCACCATGTGTATCGACTTTTGACTGAGTAGGCTGATAAATGGTGGAAGAGCGTGAGAGGTAAATTCTCAGAGACTAATGTGTTGACTTGTGAGAAGTTCAAGAGAGAGTTCATGGGCAATTATATGAATTCTGCTTTTATGGATGAGAATATGAGGGAATTCTACAAGCTGACTCAAGGTAACCGCACAGTAGATCAGTATGACACTCTCTTCCATGAGTTGGTGCAGTTTGTTCCACATTTGAAGGACCATAACATGGCAAGATGTATCACTTTCTTAACGGTCTGAATGCAGAATTGAGATTCAGGATCAGATTGTTTCCTATGAACAGTTTGACAGAGATGGCAGATTTTGCTAGGAAAGCAGAGTTTGCATAAAGAGAATGGCAAGTTGGGTTAGATTATCAGATGAGGAAGAGAAATAGGGAGCATCGATCATTTGGAGAAAGAAGTCATAGTAAGAAGGAGAGTGACCCAAGACCTAGTGATAGTTATCAGATGAGTTTTGGCCAGCAAAAACAAAGTAGATCTTCAATTAGTCAAAGTTCAGTGAGAGCACCGCCTAGTGGGACTCCTAGCGATCAGCAAAGCCAAGCTCATGATAGAAGATTTCCACCATGTGATACTTGTGGAAAGAATCATTATGGAGAGTGCAAATTGGGTACAAAAGGTTGCTTTTTGTGCGGAGAAGTAGGCCACATGAAAAGAGATTGCCCTAATGCTAATGATAACAGTGGACAGAATCAGAGGATAGTTATCTCTCCAGCTCAGTATTCCAGAGGCATTTATCGTCAAAGTGGGGTTCCAGTTCAGACTTCTAGAGCTCATACTAGTGCAGGTACGCAGAGTAGAGCTGCTCCAGGTGGTCGGACTAGCAGACCTATAGGCCAGCTAGGGTATTCGCTATGACACAACAAGAAGCTTCAACAGCGCCAGAGGTTATCACTGGTATGTGAATTTCGATGACGAAATTTCTTTTAAGGGGGAGAGAGTTGTAACACCCCAATTTATTTTTCCTATTTATTAATTATTAGTGTTAGGAATTTAAGGACTAAATTGTTAGGTTTATTAAAGTTGGAATTAAAAATGATGTTAGGGACTAGTTTAAGGAGACAATTGTTATTTGTCATGTGAGTATATAAAAAAAACCTAATTTTGCTTTTCATTCCTTTTACATAAACACAGCAGCCATTTTTTGAAAAAAATAGAATAGGCGTGAGAGAGAGAGAGATAAAAGACAGAAAAAGAAGAAAAATGAGAGAAAGTGAGTGTTTTGGCCTCGATCCGTCCAATCCGGAATCGTTCTCGACTAGGTCTTTGAGGGAAGATATAGATTTCGAAGAGAAGATTATTTTGGTGGTGATTTCATCTCGGGAAACTCCCAATTTTCGAAGAAATCCCGTAAGAAATTTTTAGCGGTTTTTCTTAATTTCCCGTTGATCCGAAACTCCGATTGATGAACCGTCAGTGGCATTGGAACCGGGAGGGGAAACGAACATTTGGCCACCGGAAAATCCAAACTACGGCCAGTGCGTGGCATTCACGTGCGTCTCATGCAGTGACACGTGAGGCATACGCGCGGCCTGGACGAGCGGCGCGTGGCCCACACGCGCCAGACAAATTATCGATGCCGATGTCCTGTGTCTTCCTCCGTGATTTCCCGACTATTTCGAGTAGTAACAGACCTCCGAATCTTAATTTTCGTATAATTTTTCATTATATTAGGTTGATGCATGTTATGTATTTCGGAACATATTTACCTTTAAAGTATGATTTATTTACATGCTTAGACCGTATAAATGATCACCTTGTGGTTAGAAGTGAATGATAGACTTTATCAGAAAATATAGTCGAGTAAGATTGTATGCGGGAAATTATTGTGAGCCCGAGACTTGAGATAATGATGTTGGATTAAATTATGGATGTATATGTTGTGAATCGAATATGGATGTAAATTAATGATTATGAGTTGTATAATGGATGTCTGTATTATAGACGGAACCTTGCCAAAATTTCGTTAGGATTACGAGAGCGACTGAATCACGTTTCTTGCATATTCTTTCATCCATTCTAGTCAGGATTATGTTCCTTATAGTGAATTCTTTTGTCTCTTTAGGTGATCGTGATACAGTAAGCGGGGACAATCATGCTGCATAGTTCCTTTATCTGTAGTCAGCTCGCCAGGTTCGTGGATAAGCCTGTAACATTGATGTTTTCAAAAATATATAGTATGTATGTTTTCTTAAATGAATTTTTAAAGTAGTGCATTAAAGGATTTTGTTTTTAGAAAGTTTATATTTTGCTATGAAAGTATGGATCGAATATTGGTTATGTTGAAATCATGATTTGTGATATATGAGAAACTTGCATGTTTTGAGATATATTAACATATGTTTTAGAAATGATTTTTATGTTAGGATGCACCCCATGTACTTATATGTGCCGGAATATTTGTCGCGAGACGAGGTCTCATGTTGCCAATTTTTACTCCGGATGCCAGTTATTGCCATGGGGATGCCCCATGTTGCCAACTTTGCCGTATTGTCATGAGAGTGTGCATATAGATGAATGAACAACTTTATTATTACAGAGTATTCTTGAGTAGAATGAGTTTTATGAAAAATGAAATTTATGATTTCAGGTAAATGTTTGAAATACCGATTTACAGCTTATGTATTTATTTATATTATAAAAGACTTATTTGATCCGCCTTGTTACTTGTTATCTACGGCACTAAGCTGTGATCCATTGCACTAAGCGTGAGCTTACCCCTTCCTTTAATTTTACAGGTTTAGCAGATTAGTCATTTTTCTATCTGTTGTTTCATCATCATTTCCTGCCAGTAGAGAAAGGTTGTGCCAACAATAGTGTGTCTTTGTTACGTTTTTTTTTTATTATAGTTCTAGATATGTCATCATTGAGAGAATTTGTTATTTGGATATAGGCACTGAGCCTTTATTTGATACCGAGAATATTAATATTTTAGCATGGATATTTCTTTGAGTTGGATCATGGAGATTCTATTTATATGATGACATTATTCAATTTAGAATTGTCTTTTGTATTTGGAGGATTAGACATTTTTACAGGGGAAACTCTGTCTGTTTCAAGTCTCCGTCTCACCCATACCCTACCCTAGGGGACGGATGTGATATTTTGCTTCTGTTTTGAATAAAATTTCAGCCCCGGAACAGTCCATGACATCGGCACAAAACTGGACTGTTTTGGACCCGATTCGCGCCCAGATCACTACCCAAACAGCCCCATATTTGCGAGAATCACTGTTGTATTTCAGATCTTATTGTTCACTCAAAAAAAATCCCCAACACAGCCCCGAAACAATCCTATGTGTTCCCTAAAAATTCTGGATTAAAAAATAAAACAAATCGAGCCCTGTTTCACCAACAGTGTACGCGGCAATGGGCAAAAACTATGCTCATTGCCGTGGGTATAAGGAAATTGAAGGAGATGGATTTTAGTTCAACACCAAAAGGATTTCCGAGCTATATCTCGCCACCAACGGATACTAGTGTGGGCTAGACTCACAATCTCAATCACTAAACCTTTTAGAGATTACAAGTCACACAAGTAATTTTTTTTCTTATGATTTTTCTTTGTTCTTCCTCTTGTTTTCTCAACGCTTGAGAGAGTTTGAAGAACAAGAAAGGTGCTAGGGTTGCAAAATGAATTAGATTAGCAAAAAGAAAATCATATTTTCTTTTTATACCTAAGGTTATTGTTTCCAAAATAAATGAAAACCCTTCCCCTTTCCCCTATGATATTTTCGGACATGGTGTCATTATTTTCAAAATTTTGTAATAATAATATTTAATTACCATAATAAGAAAATGTTACAAAATTTAATGTGTTATTACGTTTAAAAAAGGTGTAACATCCAAAATAAAATCAAGGGTTTCCAAAACCAAAAATTAGAAATTCCAAATTTGACCTTATTAAATTATATCACATATAATTTAACTTCATGTATTTAATAATTATTAAAACCATATATTAAATTTTAATATATAGTTTCAAGTGTGACCAATAAAATATTATTAATCATATTAATAATATTTTCATATGTGAGTATATAATTGGACTATCCAATTATATTTAATCTGCTATAGTATATCGAGCTAGCACGGGGACCAAATGGACCTACGGTTCCGAGCTCCAACAATCTCAAAATATTAATTAAGTTCTTAATTAAATGTTCTGAATTATTAACTCCGGGTTATTCCACTAAAAATCTAAAGTTGCACTCTTGTTGCAGCAGATAGATAAATTAAGCCAAACCACGTCGGTGTTCATCGATATAGTCATTACATACGGATTAGACCCTTCACAAGTATCTCGTAATTAGAGTCGGGTCATAATGTCCTATATACCCCTCTAATTATTTTTACCTTAAGTACTATTGATTCTCTAATGAACGATTTATTCATAACCATTGTGAATGTTAATCTTTCTATTCGTAATAGAAAGACTTGAGCGCTCTAACCGTTCAAGTACCGAATCAACCCTTAAGAAAGATACTCTTCTACTTCTCGCAAAAAGGAGTGAACTCCATACTATGTAAAACATCCCCAGCTAAACACGAAATGATGTCCCCAAAGTACGTAGCTATAGGTCGGGATTGCTACACCAATCTCACCTTTGTAAATCAAAGGACATAGCCTGCCATGCAAGAGTTCGTAGTACACTCAGGATTAAGATTAATCCATATATGATCATCTGGTAGATCGAAATGAATTTCTTTATTTAACGGAAATTACAAGAAACTCATTTATATCTGGGTCCAATCCTATAGGATCACATCATACAAGATGCATTCATTCTCATGTCTCCACATGGACGATCCGGGATCAAGGTCGCCATACAATTATAGAATGGACAGCAGCTATAGATAAACCACAAACAAAGTACCCGTTTTGTTTGCTCTCTATGGACTATTTTAAATTACTAACTTCAGACTTAAATCCTCATGTGTATGACACTCATACACTAAGTCTGAAGGCACATGAGTAATCTAGGGTAAACATGATAATATACAATATTATATATTAAACAAACACTTTGATAAATGAATAATGCATCATTTTATTTCATAAAATATAGTACCGTTTACATTACATGATGTTCTAGGACATATATCCCAACAGGTAGGATATCGTTCTTTATTAATCATTCTACTTTTTCCTTATAAATGTGGCCAAGTCTTTTATGCCACAACATGTATGCCTTTTTTTTTTATTAAAGGTCTTTTGGCAACTTGTTCAACATTATATGAATTGGAATAGACTTGACTTGATGTCAATAGAGACTGTACAATCCGTATGACCAAAACACAATGACCACTTTATTTAAGTTAAAATATACAGATACAGAACTTGTATTAAACTGAAAATCATAACCTTATTTGTCGAGTACATATACAAATATCAAGTTTCATCTAAAAGTATGGTACATACAAAACACTTGTCAAAACAAATTCACAATTAGAGTCTAGTTTTAAATAAATATCTCCAACATAATGTACATCCACCAATTCATTATTGCCAACTACGAACTTGAACTCATCTTATTTGGTTTCCTCTTGTTTATGAATCTCTGCAATGTGAAAGTAACATGATTAATTGCTCCACTGTCAAGCCACCAAGAACTGGTTGTGGCATTAAAAAAATTGGATTCACATACAACAAAAACTAAGGGGTCACTTGTAAGCTCATGTTTCTCTAACTAAACTTTATATTTGAAACACTCTGACTTCTTATACCATTTTTTTATTACAAAAGAAACATTTAAGTTCTTTCTTGAAGACACCTTTAGTACCACCCACAACACTTGTATGACCAGTTTTATTGTAATTCTGAACATTACCAAAAGATGAAAATTTAGATTTCTTACCTTTCTTGCGAGGCTTAGAAATAATGAGAATTGTATCAATATGCTCTGTCTTAAGTTTCTCTTCCTTAGCAACACATACAACAATGAAATCATTAACATTCCATGGTTCTTCCCTCGAATTATAAGTAGTTACAATTGTACCAAACTCTGGAGGAAGAGTATTCAATATTTGCTGGACAATGCAAACATCGAGAAAAATAATGTTAAGATTTTTCAGCTTGTTCTAAATATGGACCATCATTAAAATGTACTCACTAACACCTCCATTACCATTATAGTTCATTGAGTATAATTGTTTCAGAAGGGTATAAATTTATGCATTGATTGAGACTTGGTATCTTTCAGATACAGCTGTCATGAAATTTTTTACTATAGAAGTATCTGGAAAACCACTTAGTAAATGTTCAGGAATGGTTCTCTTTAGCACATGTGATTTGACTTATGTCATACTGTATGCAGCTGCTTAACCGTATCAGTATTGGAACTATTAGTATCATCTGGATTAGGAGTAGTCATAGCAAGATCAATATCTGCTAATTCCATAATCAATTCCACATCTCTCTTCCACACTTTAAAATTGGAGCCAGTTAACATCTATATAGTCACATTGTTGTTATTAACTGAAAATGTGACTGAAAAATAAATAACAATGCAATTCTTTAGTTTATGCACAATACAAGATAATAAATAATACTTCAAGTCATAAAAGAGTATTATACCAAGAATTTTAGCACATCACTGTATATTTACTTTTGGGCATAATATATAATAAGTAATTAAAATTTATTCATATAAGACGATTCAGAAACTTATCCGATCTTTGTAAGTTTACCACATTTGGGTGAATAAACCACTAAGACTAGTTCATTCCCAACCATGTCTCATATGTAATATTTCTAAAATTTAACACACATTTCACATCTTTGGACAGAAGACTACACATCAAAAAAATAGAAATATCCCTAAAACATGCGAGATCATCATCACTTAAAAGATTCAGTGAAAAAAATTATTTTGGTGGCTTGCAATTTCACTAAAATCATAAGAAATTCTCACATCGGGGTACCCTTTATATTATCTTGAAAAATAACCTTAATAGTGAATTTTATTCTTTATAGACAATGGACTGAATTGTTCATAAAATAAAATCCATGAATATTGTGATAAAATTTATGATATAAATTAACTCTTTATATTATCTCTTTCACAAATAAATTAATTACATTGAAATTTTCTTTATGACTGCCAATTAATTATCGATAAACAAATGATAATTTTTATATTCATGTATAAATTAACTTGATGAGATAACAATTTATCTCTTAAATTATCATAAATAATTAATTATGACTTTATATTTAAATTTTGGGATAAAAATAAAGTTAAAACAAAGTTCAAGAATCAAATTATAATAGCGAGTGGGTTGTATGCTATTATCAATAGACCTGAAATAAATTTGCCAAAAATGGGGCATGCGCGAGCGAGCTGGGGGTTGCACGCGCCAGACAGCTTCTTTAAGAAGCTGTCGGCAGCCCCTCAAATCCAATATCTTCATATATTGTTTTTTTTTTTTTAAAGCAAAAGTAGTAATTGCTTTTATTACAACAAATACCATTTAAGTATTTTCTCCCCAATTTCATATCCATATTTTTTTCCACCAAATTTCAGTAATCTCAAAATTCAAAGATTTGATTTAATAATTAATCCAATAAATCTTATGTGATAAATATGGATTCAACAAAAAATTCATTAAATTTTTCTTAACTTAATGAAAAATCTATAGATTCTAAGATTGTGTTCCTGCTCTGATACCACATGTTAGGATTTATTTTACAACATGATCTTTATCACGATATAAATTATTGACTTATTCAGATGATTCAGAGAGCGTACCTGATTTAGAATCAATGGATGCAGCGGAAACTTTTGACAGATCTGTTGACAATTTGCTTTGAGAAGATCACCATCTGCTCTCCTCTTCTTGATGGTAAGACAATTACTCTCCCAATAGGATTCCTTATGTCTTTTCCTTATGAAGCAATTTGTTTATACTCCTATTTCTCTCTCTCTCTTCTTTATGTTTCCCTCACGGTAATAAAATGTATGCCACTATATTTTTACACATCTATATGCTTTATATATAAGCTTTATCCTTTAACAATTATAATAAGAGAGAGAAGCATATTTAATTATATAAATAAAAGAAGTTTATTAATAAGCTATTATAGGGGAGTGATGATGAGAAATTAGTTTACTAATTTATGGAGTATAATGAACTCACTCATCAAAAGTCCATAATATCTCTAAAACTCGTTCTAATTTCCGCATATAAATTAATATAGAGTTCAGCCCACTTTATTCGATCTGAAAAATTGGGCTTCACAGTTTCATTACAAAATCAATTATCTTAGCACTTTATTAAAACTTATATCACAATTAATAAAAAAATTATAATAATATTAAAATAAAATATTCTAACAAAGAAATTAATAAAAAAATTATAATAATATTAAAATAAAATATTATAACAAAGAATGCCCCCGACGTTTTTGTCTCTTTTCATTGGCAAATGAAAATCCTCATTAATAAAGTTGTTGGAAACACTTACCAAGAATAAATACCATTACAAATCAGTATTGAATATTTCATTTTGCATTGTCAATGAGATGATAGAGTTTTATTAATTACTAGCCCTGTGCGCGCGCGTTGCGCGAGTTATGTTTGAATTCATATGATTGGTGGTTTTTATTTAAATATTTGATTGATTATTTAGAAAGAGTTTGTTAATTTTTTATAATTATCCTGATAATAATAAATAATTTTATCGAAATTTATGAATAAAAATTTCATACAATTAATTCAAAAAGATGTAACATTTTACAAAGACTAATCTAGAAACACTGCATCTTCCACAATCATTCAACTTCATTTCATTTTAATTTTGACCTAGTAAATATTTTTTCCCCAAATTAATAAAAGGCAATCCTGATGTGCATGAATTTGGTAACTTATAGGAGTTTAGCTCAATTAATTCAATAATAAATAATATCTTACATAAATTAAGCTAGAAACACTGCATCTTACACAATCATTCAATTCAATTTTATTTTATTTTATTTTATTTTGACCTAATAAATGAGTTTTTCCCCAAATTAATAAAATGTTAATTTTGTTTAATCATTGTGTTAATTCTGTTGGCAATTTTGTATTAATTATTTCTATTTTTTTTTTTTTGTATTTTTGGGTTAATTTTTGTGTTTTTTGGGGTTAATTGTAAACTTTTTGGGTTTAGACGAGTTAATTTCAAATTGTTGTGTTTTTTAGGTTAATTGTTAATTTTTTGGTTTAGGTAGGTTAATTATTTTTTTTCCAAACAAAATAATTCTTCAAAGGTATTTAAATTATTTTTACAAGATGAGGAGATAACTGATAGTATAGAGCACAAACAAAGTGTCAACTTTTGTTCAGATGTAATGTTTTGTAAAAAGAAAAGATGAGAAAAATAGGGAAGTGAGGTTTGTTGATAAGTAATTACCAACTTTCACATAATCATCAACTGTAGAAATGGATAATTCATCCTCCCATTTTTCTCGATTGTTATACTTCAAATCTACTATTGCAGCACTAAGTTCGATCGGATGTTCTTCTTGCTATCGGTTCTCTCTTCATCTTGTAAAAATAATAATAATAATTACTGATAGATTATCATATGATAATTCCATTGCTAAATATCGATGGATTAAAGTCATTTACCGATAATATTTTATTGGTATATATATATATAATATATATATATAATGTGTGTGGGGGGTAATGCTATTTCAATTAAAAATAATATATTTAAAATTTTGGCATAAATTTTAAATCATCTAATGGTATATATTAAAAGTTAAAGTAACATTTAATCATATCGATCATTTAATAATATCAATTTACTCTATTAGATTATATGAGATCAAATTTATGTCAACTTTTTTTTTTGAAAGCATATGCCGAATTTAAAACACACTACGTATACTTGATTCCGGTTTGATTCCTATGTATATAATTGTATGGGTTTAAAATTTTGTTAAACAATTAATTTGAACAACAAAAGGGTAAAGATTAATTCTGGAAAACCAGCTGCTCGTCAGTGACTTAATTATAAAAATCCTATGAGATAAAGTCACTAGGAAAAAAATCCTACCGTCTACCGAGATCAATATAATAATAATAATAATAATAATTAAAAAATAGTAAATACATTATAAGCTCATTTTGTTATCAATCTAAACATGGTGAATGTTTTTCAAGTCCGATTTAAATCTAGCTGTCACGCTCTTTTGAGTTTATGGGTCTTAGAATTCAGATTTCGTATCCATTTTCCTGTTGAGCATCCGAATTAATATTTTACAAACACAATAAATAAAAATCACAATAAAACATAATATAATTATTAGTTTACAAATGTGCTAAATTAAAAATCTTGCATCAAGATTGCATGCACTTGAATTTGATAAAGCATGAGTATGGGAAGATACTAAATAGACAAAGTTTATCAAAATATATAAACACTTCTAGCAATAAAGTGGAACATCTCCAAATGATATGATTTGATAGTAAAAAACTTATAATTTAATTGTTAGGTCTTGAGTTCGAATTAAGAATATATATATTTTTATAACTAGGACAGTTGGAGATTTTATTTACTTTATTTAAGTTCAAATAAGATAATTTAATAAAAGAAATTTCAAAATTTCCAAAAAAAAAAAATAATAATAAAGTGAAGCAACTTGCAAAAGATCTAAGATATGAAATAAATTGAAAATCTTTTCTTAGGGACTCTGTATGTAGACACGCCTCGTGCCACAAAACAAATTAGATGCTGACGTATGCCCTGGTGACTTCATGTATGACGTATAAAACATAATGGGTAAGCCTCATACACTGATCATGTCCATGAGCTCTCCAATTGGATTGAAATAAGATTACAAATGGGACGAGTTTTGGAAAGATTTACGTGGGATGATTTCATAAAACATGTCTTTTAATGATTTGATAAATATATATTAAAGTTGGAATTAATCAATAATTCATAAGCAAAATCATTCAGCCGTGGGATTGCTTACCAACGGCCAATTTAATTTTATAAATAAAATAATTAAAAAGCATTATCGGAAATACGGCTCATTTTTTATGTGATTCACTTTATTATATATTGGTGACAACTGCTAGAGCTCTCAAGACTCAAGCTAACAGATCACTATCCCGAGAGAGAGAGAGAGAGAGAGAGAGAAAAAATATGAGTGAAGCCAGCTGGCAAGGAGGCACCAACGACAGTGGAGATAGAACTGATGGGAGAGCTTCCGGCTCCGGCGGATCCAGGCCTCAGCCGGAAACTGCCACCAGCGGCACGGAGGGGCCGATGAGGCCGCCGCGAAGAGGGAATAAAGTGAAGAAGATGATTTTTAATGAAATTAAAGTTTCTCTGACAGGCAAATAAGAAGCTTCTTCATTGATATGATAATCACTTGATATCAAATGTTCATGTACATGATTTGAGTGTTATTATTAACCTGTTGTTGTATGATAGAATAATGGTTGATCATGTTCATGTCCGTAATTTAATTTGTGAACACATTCTGCTGCTATTGCCTCTGTCCTTGTTGCTTTTTATGAATTCAGAATCGGGGACTAATTTGGTTAATTTTTGTGCTGTTGTTTGTATATTTGATGTTCTAGCTTCTTGCTGTATGATGTTACCCAAATTTAGGATCAATTTCGGAGCTTTTACAGTAGCTTCTCCTACATCTATCATTGTTACTAAACCACCCATTTGAGATAATGATTTTTTTTTTCTTCATAAAAATCGTTCAATACCTTTGGTTTTGATTCATTGCATGAACCGTCTAATAGTGGGAATCTAGTGTAAAATCACACTCTGCTTTGATTCATCTGACAGACAGATTTATGAGCTTAAGCCTTTGTGGATTTTGGATTCAGATCTTACTCTACTAATTATTAAGATTTAATTACATTTAAATTATTATATAATAACTTTTATTCTTAATTTGTAAAATTAAAAAATTTAGAATAAAATTTAATTCAACAACAAATTTATTGGCTAGTTACTGGTGGAGCTCTAAAGAATCCGGGAAAAAAATTCATTGGGCTGATTGGAGCAAGTTGTGTCGACTTAAAAAAACTGGGGATGGGATTAAGGTAACTTGGAGGATTTAACCAAGCCATATTAGCTAAACAAGAATGCAGAATACTACAAGCACCAAAGTCACTGGTGGCAAGAGTTCTAAAGCCAGATATTTCAAGAATGTCGAAATCCTAGAAGCAAATGTGGGCAATAATCTGTTCTTTGTTTGGAGAAGTATTATGTGGGGAAGAGAAGTGCTTCGTCGGGGATTCAAATGGACAATTGGTGGAGTAGACAAATTGCTTATCTACAACAGTAATTGGCTGTCAACACCTGTTACTTTCAAGCCAATCTCTCCTATCACCTTACCAAGAGACATCAAAATGAAACTCTTGATTAATGAGGATAATAGCTGAAATGAGAAGTTGGTAAGACAAAGTTTTATGGGAGTTGACGCTGATCAGATTCTGAGTATTAAACTACCATAGGCTCGACGTGAAGATAACCAAGTCAGGCATTTTGATAAAAGAGGTCAGTACTGAGTCAGAAGTGGCTATAAAGTTGCAGTTCAAGCTATATTATCCAACTAACCCAGTTGTTCTTGCGACTCTGAGAAAGAATGGAGCTATTTGTGGTCTCTGAATGTTCCAGCTAAAATTAAAGTCTTTATTTGGAGGGGCATGTCTACTATTTTCCCAGCTGCAGGAAGGTTGTACAAGAGCAAGGTAATTGATACCCCGATATGCAGAAGATGCCGATAGGGGGTATATGATGTTTACCATGTGCTAGTAGGCTGCAAGCAATCGAGAAAAACCAGGAAGTGTTCAAGTTTTTCTGAGCTGGTTCAACATATTCAAATCAGAGCAATATGAGACTTTATTCGGAAAGCCACGACTACAACCACAAAACGCGAATTCAAACTAACGATAACCATTATGTGGGAAATATGGCATGCAAGGAATGAATTTCAGTTCAGCCAACACACCTATAACCCTTGTGGAATATTGGCGAAGGCAGAAGCCATGTATACTGCATTTCAAAGTGTAGATTACCAAGGAGCTAACAATTCAGAAAATATTTTTGGAAGCACTAGACACTTAACCCCAGTCGCTTGGAAACTTCATCCAAAAGATTTTTTCAAGTTGAATATTGATGCAGCACAAATATTGCTCAGAAAAAAGCTGGACTGGGAACCATAGTCCGAAATTAAGAAGGTGGATAATGGTCGCAGGAATTCAAAACACAATATTCAGTGGGGATGTTGAATATGAAGAGTAGAAGCTATGTTTTTTGGCATTAGATTAGCAAATGAAGCTAGATTGATGCCGCTAATGGTGGAGTCTGACTTCAGAAACGTGGTTAATATCGTCAATGGCCTAGAAAACAACCTGAAGGAAATAAATTTGTTGATTGCTGGGATTCAAGAACTTGTAGCTGGGGAAAATCAACTTCAAGTCAACCATGTGTTAAGAGTGTGTAATGAGAAAACTCATAGATTAGCTAAATATGCCATCTCTAACCCGAGCTGTGTTATATGACTGGAGGAAATTCCAGTGTCTGTATGCAATTTGCTTTAATTTTATCTAATGAATATCTATTTTTTTTTTTTAAAACACCGAATCAAAAAATCATTTTTTAAATAGTTATATGTAATAATTAATTCAATCTTTTATTAGGAAATGGAAAATGTTACTTATCCCAATGAGGAGAAGACATTGAACCCAAAAAAAGGAAAATGGGTAAAATTAAATATGTACACAGCTGAGGGTTTGGTGAGCAGAATGTGGGTCAAAAAATCACTTAATATTTTGTTTAGTTTCTCGGGTCTGATGAACATTTTGATGTGTTTTAGTTTATTTTATAGATAAAATAAAATTGGGACTTAATGAAATCATTTAGAACGAAATATGGGTCAAATAATGGTAAAAACTGGACTTGATATTTTGATTTTGGAGATTTGAAACTTGAAAGAGCGTCCTAACGAAATACATTTTCGGAAATTTTAGTTTTGCGCAATTATAGTATTTTGGCCATAAGTTTTTACTCCAATATCGGATTAAGGTGATTCAAGTCTCAGATTAAAGAAGACTCAAAGATCTACAACTTTGAAGAACAAAATATTTCGAATTCTGAATATTTCATGACCGCAATTGATGAAACATCCGGAAGTGTGTTATGTGTAATTATTAAAATCATTTTCAAAGCAAATAAATAAATAATAAAAATTGTCAAACTTCCACCAAACATGCTTGCATGTTTGGTGGAGGATTTGGTGCCGTGTTTGGTGCCATGTTTGATGCCATGTTTGGTGGAGCAATTGGTGGAAGCCTTTAGATTTTTCTATAAATACCAAGTCATTTCATTTGTAATTCTCATGCTTTCCTTAGGTTTTTGTAAGGAATTTAAGGATTGCATCTTGTTTGTTTTTTTTTTGTAATTTAAATTATGTATTTTTATTTTCAGTAATAGTAGTAGTTTCTTTACTTTACTTTTCTTTTATGTTTTGTTGTTAGATTTCCGCTGGGGGAATGGTGAAATTTTTATTATTTTAGTTTAGATCAATTTCCCTTAATTATAATTTGGAAATTATAATTTAAATTAAAGGATTATCGCCTTAATGGCTGATTTTATTTATTTGATATAATGTGACACCGCATATATGGTCGGTCTTTAGGTGACAAATAATTACCGCCTATATGGCTGGTTTATGGACAAATGATAACACTGCCTTTATGGTCAGTTGGACTTAATTGAAAATCTGACTTAATCAGGATACCGCCTATATGGTCGGTTGGTAATATCACTGATAATTTCTATATTATAATAAGAGAGATTTCTAAATTAGAATTAGTAAAGGTGAATCCCCTAACCCATAATATTTTATTGTTATTATAGGGAAGTGATGAAACACAATATTCACATATTTAATAATTGATTTAATTATATATTGGGTAATTCTTTAGTTTATTTATTGAATCTTAAGCTTAATACTTCTTGTTGTCTGATCACCAATAAGAATGATGTGGTAAACTTAAAATGAACTTGGAAAATGGATTTTGGGTTTCAGCCTTAGATTCAATAGATCACGATCTTCATTGAGGATAAATAACTCTTTAATGGATTTCCTTACATGATAGGAATATACCTGTCGGGCGGGGGTAGTCATAATTGGAACTTGAACTTAATGAATTCAGGTAACTTGGTTAACATAGACATATGATTAATTGAGTTATTTGGGTATTTACATCTGACCATCGGAAGAGGCTTTTGCAAAATTTTGTGTTTCAGGTTAGCAAATTAATTTATTACACATATATAAGAGAATCAATTCATCTTTAGAATAATGTTGTGTGGAGTCACAACCCTAGATATTTTATGTCTTTTGTTATTTTCCTTAGTATTTTCTTTTGTGTTTTTATTTAGAAAATCCACAATCAACCAAACAATCAAGTGATCATTCTCTTCTCTCTCAATTAGATACCTGTAAATAAATAGTATCAATAATTAATAACAACAGTAGGAATTAGTCCTCGTGGGATCGATATTTTTATACTACTTGAACGATACGTGCGCTTGCGTTATACGCGTGTGATTACGCCGGTCAGGTTTCAAATCGTAACTAAAATTATTGACTAATCGAATCTTTAACAAACCGGATCATAAATCGCAACCAAATCAGATGAGTTCGGTTTGATTGTGGTTGGTGCATTTTCAACCGAAGATTGAACCGGATTTACGATTCAACCGTAAGAAATCTGGTTCAACCGGATTTATGGTTAGATTTCTTAATAAAATTTTAAATTATTTATAATATTTTTTTAAAAAATAAATAAAAATACGATTCAACCATAACCGAACAGTATGCATGCATAGGTAAAATCTAGTTTAGTGTTGTTTTTATTGGTTATACAATAAAGAATAATTTATTAACATGACATTAACACGATTTTTTTTAAAAAAAATATTTTTTTGTATGTAATTTTAAGTAATAGATTATTGGTTATAACTTAATCAAAATCTAACATTTGAAAATATAATTAAAAAGTTACCATTTTAAACAAGCAATAAATAAATAAATAAGAAAAATGTGTGTCACTAAAGAGATCCTGAGATTAAATATAAATTGCAGCTAAAATAATTCAATTTTATTTTGTATTAATCAATTTAATTTTCTATGATGTGTAATGTACACTAGTTTGTCACAATCATTAAAGGATTTTATATATTTATAGTCCATCTCTTAAACTTATTTAATATTATATATGGTGTGTGTGTGAATGGTTAATTTATCAATGTAAGATGTTATATGATATGACATGTTAGTTTGGTAATTTTCATACGCTAATGCATCAGGGATCGACATCCCCGATCAGATCGCGGGGTTCATGTCCTCTGGAACGAAAAAGACATTTTATCTTATATTATCACGACAATCAGTAATCATTGGCGCGACAATGAGAGTCAGAAACATAAAAATGTGTTCTAACTAATATTGTCGCGACAATGAGATGCTGATACAAATAGGTTCTTTAACTTATATTGTCGTTATAATATGAAGCCCGTGTATATTGGCGCGACAATGAGACACTTATTCAAAAAAATATGACTAAAAATTACGTCTTTTGGAGGTAAACCTGAGTTACATATATATATATAAAGCACAAAAAATGATTCATTAATAATAACAATTTTCATATAAAAAGTTCTCAAGTAGAGATTCAACAAGTGTTGTGTTGCATCTCTAAGTTTTGTTGTATCATGGAATGTATTTGTCCTGTAACCATTACAAAACTTAGTGGGGACAAATAATGTTGTAAGAAAATATCACACACACTTAAAAACTAGATTCTCCACTGTATTCCCCAACAATATTTGTTGACGGTTTTTTCGTTTCAGGGGTAATTCAGGAAAAACCACTCCTCGAACAAATCACCATCAATTGTGAATTTATTTGGTTTGAGGATCAAATACAAACTTAGCAAAATATGAGAAAACACACAGAAAAAACAGAGGGTTTAACGTGGTTCGGCGGAATGGATCCAGCTAACGTCCACAGACACAAGTAAAATGACGTTTTTATTACCACCTCGGGTCAATCTTCACAAATATTCCAGTGCTGTCGAGTCTGATACTTTCTTATCAGGTTGGGTCGATTTCCTAACCAATCCTCTAGTTCTGCCTCGGGTTGCCTCTCTGTACCTCGGGCTCAGGCCCATCTGTTTGACCTCTCATCATCACAAGGACCTTGTGTTTTTATCTTGTCAAGTGTCAAACGCATTTTACCCTTGGGATTCTGACTTCTTGGGGCCGAAAAACCACCATCAACATCTGTCCCTAGTTCTCGATATCAACGAGTAAGTGACTTGTGATGGAGTTGGTGCTTGGAGTGCCTATCCGATTTGTACATTTTATTATTTATTAATAAAATAACTATATTTTTCATTTCATACCCTATTAATGGTATTGTTATTACGCATATTAATTGATGTATCGATATGCTAAGAATGACATCGACCTTAGAATAGTTTTGACACTAGGTGTAAACTATTCTTAAAATAAATATTCATAGTCGTTGGTTTTGGAATACGGTCGAATTCCTATAACCTATAAGACTAGCACATGTCGTATACTGGAATTGGAGTTCCGATGGTTTAACGCGATGTACCATGAGTATTGGAAACTCGTATAGACATGTGGGTATTCGTCGGAGCGAATACTGAATGACTCACATGTGATTCCTAATAGTTGGAAGTACACACCACCGTCAATAGGAATCTCCTCGAGTCGAGTAGCATATGTAATCATTTGACTATAGGATAGCATTGATTTTGTGTGAGATCCTCCACACTTAGATGCCATGTATGTCAGAAACCTTTCATGGTCTGGCCTCTAGATGTTCGTTGGGTGTGGACCGATGCACACAGTAATCAAGTGCGAAGCAAGATAGGATCTGTCGGCCCGTATGTGTACCATAAGGGGTTTAGGTATCCATGTTAGTAAAGTCACGATTCTTAAATCTTTGGCCAAAGTCGATCACCTAGGGTGGATCGCATCATTTATGAAGAATCGTGGACATGTCGACATGAGATGTGCGCCTCGGAAACTTGACGGTATATTCTATGTTTCCTAAGCACAACTCGGATAGCCTACGACGGAGGGATTGTTAAACATATGTGATAACCTCGATTTGTATAGTTCAGAAATGTCGTTTGTGTTCTTCGCGAATTCAGAGGTGGCCGAATTGCGTACATATTAGCTAGGCTTATATGACGAACGTGTCTGAACTTAGAGAGTCCAAATATGAAGTGTACTCGTTGAGCACTTGGGTAGCCGATTAATTTTGATAAAATATAATATTCGATATTATAATTATCAACCAAGATAATCAAGTGTTATTAGATAACATTGATTATTTACTTTGACCTATTTGGATTAATTGGATTAATTCAAAATTACACAAAGGGCTTAATTGTAAATTCATAAATATTTCTACCATTTGAGGATATTTTGGTAATTCCAAATTTGTATTAATTGGTGTAAATCTATATGTCTTGATTTAATTGGATTAAATCAAAGTGGTAGACATTGAACTAATCCATTAAGTAAATATTGTCTTGATTTAATTTATTTAAATCAAAGTGGTAAAATGGGATTAGTCACACCTAATTATGAATATTTGGATGAATTTAATTAAGCATACCTAATATTTGATAAGACATTTATTGATTAAAAATTGCCTAAGTTTTGCTATAAATAGCAAGCTTTAGGAATGTTTTAATTAGCAAGTTCAATTACAAGTATAAGCAAATTATTGAGAGATTAGCCTAAATTAGAGAAGTGTTTAGAGAAGCTTGTGAGGTCTCTAAAACATTTCATCTAGGAGAAATCAAGATTGGATCTTGAAGTGAAGCTTGGAAGCATTGGAAACAATATTGGATCTTGAAGTCAAGCTTGCACACCTTGGAGATTCTCCAACAATTTCAACAAGGAGAAGTAGATTGGATCTTGCATCAAGCTTACAAGGTAATGTTTGATCTTCTCCAAAGCTATGTTTATTTGTGTATTAGATGCATGATCACATAGCTTAATGTTGAATAAGGCTAATTAATTATGTTAGGATACTTTAGAAGTATAAACACAACATGCTTGTAATTAGGTCAAAATATTCATGTTGGACATGGAATAATTAATTAGAGTTTGGAACTCTAGATTAATGCTTAGAGCTATGGCTACCATTCTAGATTCACTTGACCACCTTTAGGTGGACTAGAATTGTTCACGGGACATTTCGTATTTGGATTCTAAAATGGTTTGTGTATTGTATTCAAAATTTACGCAAATGCGTATTTAGAATAAATTTATGTTTTTGGAAAAATATTTAATATTTTGAAAAACTAGATTTTTATTCTATAACATGTGTTTATGTTGGTTTTGAAATTAAAAATTAATTTTGAGTGTTTTTGAAGTGTTTAGGATAGACCGGATATTATTAGGGTAATAGACCCTAATGTTGCAGCTCTCTGGAATGAGAGCTGCAACTTAAAACATTCAAATAAAATAAAAAAAAAAAGATAGAGAGCTGCGCGCTACAGTGCCGCGCGCACTGTAGCATGCACTGTAAACGCGCGCAGTGCGCGCTCACTGTAGCACGCACTGTAGCGCTGTACCTCTTGCACACTGATTTTGTTTTGCTTCGTTTGGGAGCTTCCGGACTCCGTTTCAGTCCCGGTTTTTACCTATACACTCATAATGGAATGTAGTTTTTCATTAAATAATTTTAAAATTACATCCATACTTGATATCCATGGGTTAGACCCATTTCCGCTGCTCGGGGCACCGATCCGACCCTAAAGGTTCCACAACTGCCCTAACAACTTGGTGTCGGAAACTAAAAAATGATGGTGGTGCACGAAGCCGGAAACTGATCTGACGTTTTCTGACTGATACTTTCATGGGCACCTCACATTGCTTCAACCTGATGTCTCGTGGTACCTTTTCAATAATTGGAATATTTTTGAAGAAACAACTTCTTTATCATGCTGATGTTCAAATCTCGATCAAGCCTATAATCTCAAGTGCGCCCTACCTCATAAAGGGTATCAAAACTGCAAGCTTCATTGCTTCTTGTGAAAATCACCGTCAGGTTCAAAACCTTGATCATGTATCTCAGTGTCTGATTCATAGTTGGTCGTCTCTTCCAAGCCTTTCTCGGACAAAATAATTTGACTTGAACTAACTCTAGTCGGTTCATCATTTTGGCTTTGCTCAATGAAGCCTAACTTATGCCACCTCGCGCAGATGCATGTGTTGGGGTTTTAGGCGAAGGGCGTGGCGGATGCGCTGTTCGGGAAAAATCGTAATTTTAAAATTTTTAAAATTACTGAATAGATTATTCAATATCTAATATGAATAATTCATTCATATTTCATCTAAACACATTTATTTGATATCAAATAACGACATAAATATATAACAAACGTCGTGAAACTTTTATGGAAATATTTTTCGGTAAAATGAAGCAAAACGTATTTTTGACCGAACCGACCACCCAACACATACAGGGACTGCCCAGGTCAGCCCCAATAATATTAAGGCAGTTCATGGGTTGCCCGAACAGTGACAAATTAGCTGTTTGAGCAGCCATCACCTGGTTGACTAAAAAGTCACCCGGGGTAACGTCATTTTTTACCGTTTTCGCTTATTTCAACTCCGAAACCATTTTCGACAATTGTTCCTGTTAGGGTTGGTGCTCAGAGTGTCAATCCGGATCGTATTTATGTCCGATTCATAAATACAAACAATTATTTTTCCATAATATTACTTATTTAATGGTAGCACCTCTTATCTTTTATACACATATTCGAGCTAATTGCGACTAGATATCCAATTACGATTAGATTGAAACTAAATCTGATTTAGTGATACATGTATAATAGACAAAGACCCTAGGATTTACAACGTAGTGCACAGTTAAAACGTAATTTGTAATTGACAATGGGAAACGCACTATAAAATGTATATCCTTAAATAAAATTCCTGGTCAAGATTTACTAACACGGGCCGGTTAGTAAAATCTGCTGAGACCAGTACATGTCGTATCGTGACTTGGTCTGATGTTTTATCCCCATGAACCTTGATGGCAGTCACGTCATTGGGATAAACACCTACATGTCTATACGAGTCTCCCGAGACTCATTGTTCATTGGGATAAACCATCGGATCAAGTCACGATATACGACATGTACTAGTCTCAGCGGATTTTACTAACCGACCCGTGTTAGTAAATCTTGACCATTTAAGGATATACATCTTATAATGCGCTTCCCAATGTCAATTACAAACTATGTTGTAACTGCGCACTATATTGTAAATCCCAGGGTCTTTGTCTAATATAAACGTATTACTAAATCAGATTTAGTTTCAATCTAATCATAATTAGATATCTAATCGTAATTAGATCGAATATGTGTATAAAAGACAAGAGGTGCTACCATTAAATAAATAATATTATGGAAAATGAAATTGCTCGTATTCATGAATCGAATATAAATACGATCCGGATTGGCACTCCGAGCACCAACCCTAACAGCATGCTATTGACATACTGCGATCTCGGAAGAGGTTGATCTATAAAAATCTGCCAAAACAAAACATGGGGCATAAGGGAAGCTCACCTCGAGCTATCACACAACAAAAAGGGCATTGGCAGGACGTAACCCTGCCCCAAGCTGATAATAATAAATCGGCCACGAAGGATGTTCCCCCTCGTTCCATCAACACTCGAGCATGAGGGAGAAACTCAACCCCATGCCAACGAAGATAATAAGGCCTCGGTGGGACGTAACATGACCCCGAGCCGATCTAACAAAGAGAGATATTGGGGTAAAGATCGACCCCAAGCCATCTAAGTCACTTGGCCGCAAGGGAATGAACTCTATTTCAAATATGGCCTCGGCGGAATGAATGCATCCCCGAGCCATTAATTCACACCATGGCCTCGACGGTACGAAAGCAAACCTGAGCCATCAAGCTACCACGACATCGGCGGTATGAAAGCAGACTTGAACAATCAAACTACCACGGCCTCGATGGTACCAAAACAGACCGGAGCCATCAAACTACCACGACCTTGGCGGCACGAAAACATACCCGAGCCGTCAAACACACCACGTCCTCGGCGGTACGAAAGCAGACCCGAGCCATCAAAACACTACGGCCTCAGCGGTATGAAAGCAGACCCGAGCCATTAGACTACCAAGGCCTCGACGGTACGAAATTAGACCCGAGACATCAGACTACCATCGCCTCGGCAGTAAGAAAGCAGACCCGAGACATCAGACTACCATCGCCTCGGCAGTAAGAAAGCAGACCTGAGCCATCAGACTACCACAACCTCAGTGGTACGAAAGCATACTCAAGCCATCAAACACACAACGACCTTGGCGGTACGAAAACATACCCGAGCCATCAAACTTATTTCCAGGACTTAACCGCGAGAGAAGATTTTCAACCTTCAGAAATCACCATGGACACCGGAAATAGCATCCCACTTCGGGTCATCCACCAAAAATAAAATCAAGATAAAAAACAAGACAAACAAAACTATGGTGACTTAATATATACCACATACAGACCCAAAAGAAATAATAAGGGAACCTGAGACATCGTTTGTCTCATACCGCCCAAAATAATAATTTTGAACCTTATATTTCAACATCACGAAAAACCGAGCTACGGATCGGGGGGTGGAAAATGCAATGGGGATCTCCCCATGCTAGGTAAGCCCCGAGTCTACAAATGCTACGGAGACCCTCAGGCCATCCCGTGCTATACTCATATGGATTCAAAATGGGATGAATAGTGTCATGAAGGCATTCTCTCTCCCGTGATCGGTATACCCGATGCTACAAAATGGGATGGCTAGTGCTACGAAGGGCAATCTCCCTCCTCGTGCACGACATACCCGAGGTTATAAAATGAGTTGGCCAGTTCTATGGAGGCAATCTCATTCCCCGTGTTTGGCATACTCGAGACTACAAAATGGGATGGCCAGTCCTACGGAGGCAATCTCCCTCCTCGTGCTCGGCATTACCCGAGGCTAAAAACTGGGATAACCAGTGCTACATGGGCAATCTCCCTCCCCGTGCTTGGCATACCTGATGCTAAAAATGGAATGGCCAGTGCTACGGGGGTAATCTCACTCCCCGTGCTCGGCATACCTGAGGCTACAAAATGGGATGGCCAGTGCTAGGGGCAATCACCCTCCTCGTTCTCGGCATAACCGAGGTTACAAAATGGGATGACTAGTACTACGAGGGTAATCTCTCTCCCCGTGTTCGTTAAAACCCCGAGACTATAAAATGGGATGGCCAGTATTATAGGGGCAATCTCCCTCTCAGTGCTCGGCATACCAGAGGTTACAAACGCCATGGAGGCCCATACGCTCAAGCTCCCTAAATTTGCAAGTCATTGGGTGTTGACGATCCAGCCTGAGGTGATTGGTATACTACAGGTTTCGCACCTTTCCCGCATGTCCTTCGCCCCTTCATATATCTCGACCCCGAGTATCTCACAAGAAACAAGCATAAGTGAATAAGTTTTTTATTTTAAAAATGAAAGACATATTTAGTCTGGGGATCTACTGCCGATCTTACAACTCCTCAAATGTCATTTTAATAGAGGCTCAATTGAAAATATCCCTCAGCATCTGAGGACTCCACGGCCTTTGGGGCCGGGTTACCGTCCAGTTGCTCCAGATGACAGGTTCCTGGTCTGATGACTGTCTCTATCAGCATTGTTCGGCCCTTCCTATCCGCTTGGTCTATGCACTCGTTCAGATATTCGTTCTTTACCAAGTCTTTCATCTTCTCCCGTAGGTCTCTACATTGTTCTGTGGTGTGTCTCCTTGTATTATGATGCACACAATAAGCTTTGTTGTTTCTCTTCTCATTTGGAAATTCCTCGGGTCGGGCTCAGTCAATAAACATTTATCCTGGATTTCTCAAACTATTTGGGCCAGAGGTTTTGTTCATGGGGTGTATATTGTCCTCTAGCGACATGGTTGACCTGGGCGGGTGGTATTCTTTCTTGCATTGGATTATTCTGAAGTATCGGCCTTAACTACTTCTGCCTCGGGATCGGTCTCCTCAAGACCATTTCCAAATCCCGCTGATTTTCCAGGCCTAAATATATTGGTCATCTGGGTTCCCACTCATTGGACAATCTTCTCCTCTCCCTCTATTGGCACAAATTTCCTCGCCAGTTCTAAGGTCGTGATATAGTCCAGTATCCCCTAGATCCTCAAATGAGACCATAACCTCCCGATCTTGATGGCCCATTTGAAACTTTCTAGTGCCTCCGGGGACTCATACGCCCCGACCTCTAATATCAGGCTGTGATATCTATCAACAAAGCTTTTCAAAGACTTTTCGTCTCTCTGCTTCATCAAACACAATGACCTCATTGTCTTCATTGGAACGCACGCCCCTATGAAGTGCCACACAAAGGATCTCCTCAACTGCGTAAAACTGTTGATACTCCCCGGGGTCAAGTTCCGGAACCATAGGCTAGCTGACCCATCCAAGGTTAAAGGGAACACCTTGCAGATGGTCTCTCCGATCATTCCATGAAACCCAAACACAAACGCACTTTTCTTAACATGAGACTTGGGGTCCGTGCTGTATTTGTAAAATCTATAGAGGTCATAATGAATTTCTTGGGAAACTTCATCGCCATAGATTCCTTCGTGAAAGGGGACATTGTCTCCATGTCTTGGTCACCATTATTCTGTCTTTTATACTTTCCTCTCACTTCTTCATCTCCTTCTGAATCCAACTCCTCATATGGTTCT